>WBZZ01001951.1:25000-65000 GCA_019918135.1 Paulinella micropora
ATCGATAGCTGCTCGATCAATGGCTTTATGAAACTTTGGCTCTACCAACACTACACTGTCCAGTCACTTGCTTGGCAATTTCTCATTTATGACCTCTGCTTATCTTTCGCCAAAACCCTTGAGAAATTGCGACCCGCTTCCTCAAAAAATGGGTCAATATCTACAAAAGAGCTCTGGTCTCCTGCCTTTACCGCCCACGCTCGAGATTCGGTCTACAGCTCCAGTCCATCGTCTCTTTTTACCAGCGACTTCAAATCAACCGTGCTCACATGCTGAAGTACTGCCCAGATAAACACCTCTCGTCCATCTATGCGATGAACCTGACGCAACACGAAACGTTTCGAACTGTCTGGAAACCAGAGCCTGTGCTCGAAAAGCTTGAGGCACAAGTTGATTTTGAATTCAAACATCGAGGCCAATCCGATCATCTCGGACTTGGCCATGGTCGCTACCCAAAAGAACATTCCATCACAGACCGCAAAGACAGGATTTTAGAATTAGCTGCTGAGACAATACTTGAGGCAACCACAGTGCATGACATGGACAAAGCCATGCAAGGGTGCTTTCTTCGTTTTGAAGACGCATGCCCCTTTGATCTCTCCTGGACTCGCCTCATCGGAACCCGTAATCCCCGTTTAATCTCGTGGGTCATCAACGCAAGCACAAACTCGGTTATTACCCCCGACCTTAGACGTCTGTGGGGAATCATTCCCAACAACAAGTGTGCTCTCTGTTCTGGTCAAGCACATTTATGTCACATCCTCTCCGGTTGCCATGTTGCCCTCAAACAAGGCCGTTATACCCGGCGTCACGACTCTGTGCTCTGCACTATTGAAGCTCCCCTTCAAAAACACATCGAGAGCCATAACAAACGCCCCCGTATAGACGAAAATGAATCAAAGTCTATGTTTGTGAAAGAGGGCGAGCAGAAGTCTAAAGGGCAGTCATTTCATCGTCCATGCCTGCTTGACACCGCAAACGATTGGCAGCTCCAAATCCAGTACACCGGTTCTGAGCAAGCCTTTCCTGTCCACATCTGTGTCACTGACCTCCGCCCCGATATTGTTGTCTGGTCATTGTCTACCAAGATATGTATACAGATCGAGTTCACGTGCCCGGTCGAGGAAAACATCCTTGATGCACGAGCCTACAAGACTAACCGATATAATGTGCTCAAATTTCAAATCGAGGACAACGGATGGACCTGCCACCTTCGACCAATCGAATGCGGGGCTCGCGGCATGGTATCGTTCTCTGTTCATCGATGTTTCCGCGCCTTGGGTTTTTCACATCCCCAATCCAAATCCCTTTCCTTCAAGCTATCGTCCTGCGTAGCTCGTTGCTCTTTTGCGATCTATCGCTCCTGTGCAGTCAAAAATTGGACTAATCTTCCTCTAGTCCGTATCGGTGACTGCATTCCGTCATAGCCGTCCAGTGTTGCATAGCCCGGGCTAGGTCCCTTCGGGGGTTTAGGCCTCATACAATGTCATCATTGTAGCTTGCGCAAGCTTACGGTGCTCAAAACGGCGGGCGCGGCACACAGAAACGCACGCCGTCCCCGACGAGCCCCGCGGCGCAGCGGCAGCGCGGCCACGTGTTGAGCAGCTCGCACGTGGCATTGGCGGTACATTTGACAAAAGCGCAGCGGTCCAGCAACCGCAGCGCGCTGCCGCCCGTAGTTTGTGTCACTGGCAGGCGTATCACGAACGAAGACTGGTTCAGCGACGTCTGACCGGCCAGCAGCCGGGCGATCAACAGGTTGTAGTCGTCGCGCTCATTGAGACTCGGCCTCAGGCACGCCACGCGCATGAACACCGTGTCGGACGATCCTTGCAGCGGTAGGCTAGCCACGGTGTCAAAGGCAGAGCGCTCGTTCATGGGTTCTGGGCTAGCACTCGCACGGCCCTCCCGCTGGGGCTCAACACCGCGAGCCGCAGCTTGGGCCTGGCGCTACCGCTGCAGTAGTGCACCTGACCCAGGTCCGTGGCTATCTCGTCGACAGTGAACGTGCCGTTGCGCGGGTCGCCCGTAGTGGAGATGAACAGCAGCGAGCCGGTCGACGTAACCGCGAACGCTGCCGTGGCGGACGGGATTGAAAGGCACTGCACTATCAGGTCTGTGGTCGACCACAACAGCCGCTGGCCTAAGACACCCGTGCTCTCGAGCCAAACCGCCACATTGCACTGGCCCATCAGGCCCAAGCCGGTAGGGTTTTCTTGCCGCAGCGGCGAGCCCCACGGCGGGTCGTTGGCCTTGGCCCAGGGCACTGACCCGCTGCCTAATATCGCCTTGCCGTTGGACAAGTTGTACAGGCGGTATGGCACTACGAGCTCTGTGGGTGACAACAAAAACGTCGATCTTGCACAGGGAAGCAGCATAAACAAAAGGCTGTCCCGCACAGGCACGGACGAAAACATAAAGGGGCAGCGATCAGCAGTTTCGAAATACATCGAGCGGGCACTGACGCTGACGTAACCCCCAGTCCGTGCCAGCGGGAGGCGGCCAGTCCCAACGGCTGGCTTGTACCCAATTCCAATCATTCAAGCCCCAAATAGCGCCCTGGTAGACTAGCGGCTGGCTTAGTAGGGGACCTTTGAACAAGCGCTTATAAATTTGTGAATTATTAGCTGTCGTGCTCACAAACACGTAGGTGTCGGCCCAGCTTTCTGGCCCGTTGCGGTACGTCATTACGAAATCGTCGAGCCCGTCTCTGTCCAGGTCGCCCAGCGCCAGTTGCGGTTGGTACCACTGCATCTCGGCGCCCGGAACCATCAACAAACTCTCGTACTGCAGCCTGCCTAGACCAGCCAGCATATCCTGCTCCTGGTAGGCGACACACCGCAGCCCGCCGCTGACGGCCGGCAGCAGCCGGCCCTGCGGGCACGTGTACGCGACGCCCAGCCCGTTGTTGTTGTCCCTATACCCCGCCTGGCAGAACAGCGTGCACTTGGGCCGTCAGGTACCAGGTAGTTACACTGCGAGCCGAACGTCGACCCGCGCGGGAGCTCCCACTGGCATGGGATGCGGTTGCAGCCGTTGGTGCCGAAGCCCTGGGCGGCCGGGTCGTTCTGCCGGAAGGCGGCAACGTTACAGGTGCACAGAGCGTAGCCTCCGCTGTCATACGAGCACGTTGCATTCGGATGGCAGGTGGTGCTCGTGCACAACGCCGACACCCGCTGATCACATCGCAGTTCCGCCCACGTGCCATACACGGGGACAGACGTCGTCTGATAAGGAAACTGTTGAAATAGCGGACAGTCTGGGATCGGGTAAAAATACCAGCCCTGCGCACAGCTTGCGTCACATTCTAAGCTTGTCTTGGGCCCCTGGCAGCCCGCCATATCTAAAGCGGCACTATTGAATCCCCCATTATCGACGCTGCACCTCGTTGCAGCAAGATCCCAGCCCATCGCACACGTTCTGGTGTTGGCGGCAGAGTAGTAAGGAATATAATTGTCACGGCGGCAACCACAGTACTGGTTAGTAGAATTATCGGCAGTAGACCGGGAAGCCACGTTTACCCAGAAAGGAAACTGCAGTTTCAGATTGTAGCAGTCTGTCCAGAGCCCGGCCCAGACACAAACCGTCTCGCCGGAGCAAATAGCTACGCTATTCCGAAGCTCGTAAATCCCATAAGAGATGGTATACATCGGATTTGCAAGCACAAGAAGAGGCGACTTCTATCAAAGTTTTCTTGTGCCTTTTCTTAAAGTATGTTTTCTTTATTTGTAAAACACTCCCAGAGGCAGTCCTTGTTTCGCTCCCCTCTTTCCGCGACCTCACACCTCCCCTCCCCCCCCCCCCCCCTTTCCATCCTTTCTTCGATCTCGTGGCGGGGGGTTGTGGCAAGGAAAAAGAAACAAAGGAACATCGTATAAATCACTTTGCTACAAAATAGCTCCTAAGATTTTTGCGACCCTCTCTCCCTTTCCCCCCCCCCCCTTCCCAAACCTTCCCCTTTGCATCCTCTGAAGGGGGGGGGAGGGAAGGGTGTGGGGGAAGTGTCCCGCGGACAAATAAAAAAAAGCCAATGCTAGAAATGTATGGGCCCCAGGTACTGCCCGACCAGCCCGGCGACGCACGCGGGCCAGCGCATTGTATACACCAGGGCGCGAGCTCGTGCGTGTACCAGCGTTCGCGGCCGCTGTCGAGCCCGCCCCAGTCCGCCTCGCAGTACCCAGGGCCGGCACAAGCGCGCAGCCCGCACAGGCTGTCGCCCTTGCGCACGAGCGACACAATAACGTACGAGGCGGGCGACACATCTACGACACCGGGCAGCGCGGCCAGTACGTTTGTGTCGCGCCCGTCGGCGGGCGTGGCCTCGATCAACTCTCCGTCGTCGTCCCGTACCCAGTTGAGCGCGTGCTCAGCTCCTGTACAGCGGTACAGCCGCAGCCACAGCCGCACACGGCCGCGGTCCAGCGCTGCGCGGTCCAGGAACAACGGGATCTCCTGCACGGGCTGCGCCCCGCGCGGGACCAGGCGCAGACACAGTCGGTCGCCGGCCAGGGCCTGCGACAGACGCAGCGCGTCGGCCACGCGCCGCGTTTGTGCGGCCAACACCTTGCGGTGCACGGCTCGCGTGGTCTGTTCGAAAACGTCCCGCAGGCAGTCCTGGGCGTGGAGCGCCGCGCGGCCCCAGACCCCGCGCACAAACGTCCATTGCTCGGCGCTGGTCTTGCGGGCGGCGTACTCGGTGGGCTCGGCGCCTAGCCTGGCCAGCAGGCCCGCGAGAAGCTGCCCCCGCACCCACGCGATCTTGCGGCCCTTGGTGCACAAACTCCGGATGCCGTGCGGGTTCTTGTAGAAGATGCACCACAGCATCGCCCAGTCAACGCCGGGGCAGTGCTGCCAGCCTTGGGCCAGCAGGTCGTCTACTGTCCGCATTAGCGCCTGTGGGGTGCAGATGAGCCTCTGCAGCAGCACCTTGCGTGCACCGGCATCTAGCGCGAAATGAGGTGTGGTGGCGGGCACGCAGGGCGCCGCTGTCGGTACAGCCCAGTTGACACGGCAGGGCTCGGGCAAACCGGCCGAGCCCTGCATTCGCCGCTCTTGGGGGGTTTGTTGGTACAAGGTTAAGGAGCGGCGATGAGAGAGAGAGAGAAAAGCGAGAGAGAGTGGGAAAAAAAAAAGGGCGGTCACGGGTGGAATTCGAAGAAAAGGAATGAAGAAGGGAAGGAAAGGGGGGGGGGGGAGGGAGAAGTGAACCCGGGAGGGTAGGGGAAGAAAAAAGGTCTACAACCCCTCTCCCCAAGAGAGAAGAGGATCAAGAGGGAAGGGAAGGGGGGGGGGGCCGAGCGGGTATTTGCGGGAGGGGGGGGGGGCCGCGGGCAAGAATAAAACAAAAAAGCAGGCGCACTGGAGAGCAGAAAGGGCGGGAGGGGGGGGGGGGCGGGCCTCTCCGAAGCCTTTTTTTTTTATGTAGCAATCGCGCGCCATTTCTCGTTGCAATCAATCAGCCTGTACCACACACCCATACCTTTTGTTTTTTTGTTTGGAAACAAAGAAAAAAACTTACCAGACCCAAAAAAGCAGCAGACCCTCCTTTTCTTCTTCTCTTCCCCGACCCCCCTACAGTAGAATCTAGTTGTGAAGAGGAAGGCGTCAAAAATGTTTAGCACCGTGACCGTGTCGTTCGAGCCCTGCGCGGCCCTCTCTGATTCTTTTACGGGGGAAACTATACGCGCGATCGCGGCAAGGGCCAAGCTGTTAAGGTGGCAGACGTGCTTGCTCGACCTGGAAGAACTAGGGCTAGAGCCCGGCGACCGGTCGCTCGAAGGCGACGCCTGCGTGTTGTTGATTAGGCGTGGCGTGTGGCGTTTCATGAAGTTGGGGTCCATGGCTTTAGGTTTGCCGTTACCAGCGGGTGCTTGCAGCCTGCTACAAGACGTGTTGCTAGCGCTGAAGTGGCCAGCGCGCCCCGCCCCCGTGCGGGGGGGGGGGGGGGGGCGTCAGCCTCCCCCCAAAAACTGCCAGACCCTGGCCTTCGGCGAGGCCGACGGCGCCGTGCCGCTCGGAATCCTGCCGTTGCTGTCCCGGCTGAAGCGCGGGATTGAGGGGCTGATCCCGGAGGCGCGGGACTGCCCAGCACGCGGCAACCTGTACTCGAACAACCGCCGCCAGGGAATGGCGCCGCACGGCCACGACGGCCTGGCCGGCGTGATTGGTGCGAGGCTCGGCGCCGCCATGGGCCTGCACTGGCACTGGTACTTCGGCCGGCACCCCGTAGGCAGAGAGGTGAGCATCCAGCTGGACCACGGCGACGTGTACATCATGTCGGCCGTCAGCGCGGGGGCCGGCTGGCGCGGCAGGTCGGCCTTGGCGCTCCGCCACGCAGCGGGATCCATTTGCTACGCGCGGTTCCTGCCCCCCCGCCCCAAGAAAAGAAAGCGGCAGCCCCACAGCCCGCCACTGGAACTGCCGCCGCCGCCGCCACTGGGGCTGCTGCTGCCGCCGCTGGTGCCGCTGGCGCTGCCGCCGCGGCAGCCGGAGCTGCCGCCCGACTTTGTTCTGCAGTCCCCGCCCCTAGACCTCCTGCCGCCGCCGCTGGAGCCGCCGTCACCGCCCCCGCTACCGGCCTCGCTCAGTAACATCTCCGGGAAAACGCGACTGCTCTCCACACCCACTCCCCGCCCCCCCCCCCCCTCCTTTTTTTGGCATTTCCCGGGCGCCTGGCCAAACCACCATCGTCAGCCAACACCATTTTTTTTTTGTTGTTGTACAGATATGATTCCCTGAGCCTATAACACTCGCGCTTTTTTTCTTCTTTAAATTGCGCAGTTTGGACCGAGGAGAACGCTAGCAGGAGGGGGAGGGGATTTTTTTATTCTTGTTTTTGAACTCAGATATCTTGGCCTTTTTTTTTCTGGTAGAGCTTTTTTACTATTAAGTGAAAGTAAATACACCCGGCGCGCAAGACGTCTGTTCAAATTAATGACCCACGTTACCGTAGTTTTCTACGCAGTGAATGACGCAGGATATTTTCTGGTACCTACGATCCAAGGCAAGGTTGACCTTGGAAATTGGGAGGGCTTCGATAAGCTGCGAATTGCCGTCCTGAAAGCTCTGAATATTCCTTTAAACATGCCGTTATGGCCTTGCAGGCAGGGAGTGGCGGCTAAACCTGTCGACGAGGAAGCCATAAAAAGCGAAATAAAAAATGATGATCTCCAGTTAAGGGCAGAAAGCTACGAGGCAGGTGAGCAAATATTTGGGGATGAGGTGAAATTAAAAACGACCATGCATAAATGGTATAACAAGCTGGGCAAGCCAGTGAAACGAGAGGGAAGTGCTTGCATTTCGCTGACTGTCGTAGGCAACGAACATACCTACGGCGTCGATTCCGATCCATTGGTCAAATTGGTAGACCAGCGGGGCCGGGGATTGCGCAGGTCTTTTAGTGTGCACGATTTCCCCGACGAAGTTAACCAGCACTTAGCAGACGCGTTAGCTACGCTATTGCGCGAAAGACCTCGGTGCCTTGTTGGCCGCGTAGAGGACGCGCGTCGACTAGACCAGCTGTTGACCGACGCAATAAGGGACAGACGGCCTTTGCTTGGGCCGTACCGCCCCAAGATAATACCTACTTTGCAAGAGTTCCTAAGGAGTTTCAGCGGGGGTTTGCCTGACGACTGGCGAGCAGTGTTGTACGCGGTCATACATCCTGTCGATCTAGAACGCGCTTGTTACCAACTGGGTTATTACGGAACGCGCCAGCTGATCGTGGAACTGCAAGATTGGAGCTTGAAGTCTGAGGTTAAGGAGCTGACTGACAAGCTGAATTCGATACTTTGGACCATGCTGAGAGACGAGCCCGATCGAGAGAGGCGCAGAATGACCACAAGAGCGCCAAGCAAAGCAAATCCAACAAGCGCTATACAAGACGAAATAAGACAGTTTTTGGGAAGCGTCGGTCGCGCAGCTTGCGCCGGGTGTGGCTGCCCCAAGTAAAAAAGAAACACACGCAAATCAAACCTCATCAGAAATAAAGTTGTTTAATTCTTTTTTTTTTTTACTCTATCGATTGAAGTCTTTGGTCGAAAGAAATGTCTTGCTCGCCTAGGGGCAACAGTCTCCAGTTTTCCGGCGAATTTCGTGACAAATGCCCACCGGTGCCGTAATTCACGGACGCTGTGTTTTTAGCCTTCCAGACAACACCAGAAAAAAAGAATTTCTTCATTTTGGCAATTTAGCTAAATCTGTGATGGCAAAAATTTCGGAAAAGATTGGCGGGCGGGGAAAATGTATAATTTTTTTGTAAATTTCCCCGCCCGCCATTCTTTCCCGAAATTTTTGCTATTAAGTTTAGCAGGATTGCCGAAATCATCCTTTGCTTTAAAAAAAAAAAAATCAGTAGCTGACAGAGTTTTGCGGTGAAAGAAAGTTTCACGAAAGTTTGCAGAAGTTCGCGGTGAAAGAAGAGTCTCACGAAAGTTTGCCGAAGTTCGCGGCAAAAGAAAGTTTCGACCTGATTCCGGACAACACAAGAAAAAAAAAGAATTTCTTCATTTTGGCAATTAGCTAAATCTGTGATGGCAAAAATTTCGGGAAAGATTGGCGGGCGGGGAAAGTGTATAATTTTTTTGTAATTTTCCCCGCCCGCCATTCTTTCCCGAAATTTTTGCTATTAAATTTTGCAGGATTGCCGAAATTGTGATTTTGCAAAAAAAAAAAAAAAAAAAAATCAGTCACTGACAGAGTTTTGCGGTGAAAGAAAGTTTCTCGCGAAAGTTTGCCGAAGTTCGCAGCAAAAGTCATCTTGTCGCGAAGTTGACCTGATTCCGGACAAAATAAGAAAAAAAATTTCGTCATTTTGGCAATTTAGCTAAATCTGTGATGGCAAAAATTTCGGGAGAGATTGGCAGGCGGGGAAAATGTATAATTTCTTTGTAATTTTCCCCGCCCGCCATTCTTTCCCGAAATTTTTGCTATTAAATTTTGCAGGGAAATTGTCCTTTCCTAAAAAATAAATAAATAAATAAATAAATAAATAAATCAGTCACTGGCCAAAATTTGCGGTGAAAGAAAGTTTTGCGCGAAAGTTTGCCGAAATCTGTGGTGAAAGAGAAGTTTCACGAAAGTTTGCCGGAATGTACGGTGAAAAAAGGTCTCGCGAAGGTTTGCCGGCATTTGCGGCATAAGAAAGTTTTGCGCGAAGTTGACCTGATTCCGGACAACATTAAAAAAATGAATTTCTTCATTTTGGCAATTAGCTAAATCTGTGATGGCAAAATTTTCGGGAAAGAATGGCGGGCGGGGAAAATTACAAAAAAAGTATACATTTTCCCCGCCCGCCAATCTTTCCCGAAATTTTTGCTATTAAATTTAGCAGGGAAATTGTCCTTTGCTAAAAAAAAAAAAAAAAAAAAAAAATTCAGTCGCTGGCCGAGATTTGCGGTGAATTTCGCAACAAATGCACAAGGTGCCGAGATGTACGGACACTTTGTGTGTTGTTTGCCGCGCAGCCGGATTTCCCGGTGTTTTGGCATGCCAAAAGTACATGCAATTTAGAGGCGCTAGTAAACATTTTTAATATGAGATCACAACAGCCGCAAGGGGTAGTTTATTTTCTTTCTTGTACTGCGTGTTTCAATTCATCTTCGTATTTCTTACGACGTTGATTGAAACTTCCGGGAGAAAAGAGTTGTGCTCGGTAGATTTGTCTTGGACTACCGGCATGCGTTGCCTTTGCCCTCCTCGTGTTTTCAGGATTATTTCCTTGATTGAGGAGGCTTGGAATGCTTTGTCTGGCTGCAGGCACGCGTGGCGACACGTGTGGCATTTCTGCGGGGCTAGGGTTCTCTGAGCTATAGTTCGAACCAAAAGAGACATCCCGAACAGCTAGAAGGGACTTCAATTCAGAAGGAATCTTTTGGTCGTCCTGTCTAATGTCTGGCACGACCGCGGAAGCACGAATCACGAACGAAAGCAACTGTTCTACATCGGCTAACACGATTTTTTTGAAAGCATCTTTTTGGCGCTTTGTATACTCGAGCTTAACTGCGATCCATCCGTCCTTTGTTTCAAGAAATGCACACTCTTCTTCTACTTCATTGAGCCAGCCGATTGTTTCGAATCTTCTGCCTAAACCAACCTGGCTTTTCTTGCACCGCAATTTTTTCATGTAGTGAAGGGCCACATCACACGGTCCGTAGCAGTACTTAGGGCTGGCCTGGCGTTCGAGAACTTGGCCAAGGCGCAGAAGACTCGAAAACCACCATTTGGCACATCGCTTAAAATTTTCTTGGCCTTTAGCCTCCCCCTTTAACAAATCCAAGACGTAATCGTGAATGCGCTCTACCAGAGGATTTTTGCCCGATTGTCTAAGGCTGTTAGCCAGCAGGCTCAGCGCATTGCACAGCACCAGTGTCTCCCAGACCGTTTCGGGGCTTTCGTCCTTATCCATTTCCATGAATTCCAAACAAAAGTACGGGTCCACGTCGTTGAGTAGAAAGCGTCGTTTGGTACTAGGGCTGCCATAGCAAAACCCGTTCATGAAATGTCTTGCCGTCGGCCGGATTGTGGCAGTTTTGGCACAAAGTCGGTGTTAGACCAAGTCCGTCGATAAACTTTTGTTTTAAGTTGATAGTCTGGTGAGTTACCATGCGGGGCATTTTTGGTGCTCTGGAAACCATGGCCAGAATGGTTTCTTTCCTAGCTCTTTGCTGTATTTTTTGCGTTGTACAAGTTTTATTTTAAAAAAAAGAAATTTTGTGGCGCTTTTTTAATCAAGAGATTTCTTTTTCTACTTAAAGTTTTTCCCGCCTTGCTCTGCTCCCTGCGTGGTGGATACGGGAAGTGAGGGGGGAAGGGCAGGCGAACAGAAAGGAAAGAAAAGGAAAAGGGAAGGGGAGGGTTACAAAGAGAAAACAGCAAAGACGAAGAAAAAGGGGGGAAAGAAAAAACATATTTTTCTAGTAGGCAAAATAAGGCAGGCCATTCTGTCGCGTGTGCGCCTAAGCTCCTTTGGCCGAGCCGAAGCCGCAGGCGCAATTCTCGTCCTTGTGCAGCATCTCGTGGCACAGCGGGCCGTCGCACTTTTTCCACGCGCAGCCCTCGCAGCCCTGCTTCTCGGCGTGGTTCTCTTTTTCCGTGTGGTACAGGGCCAGGGCACGCGCGCCGACCAGGGCCCTGATCACCGCGGTGCCGGCGGCGGCGGATTCCTTGAGCAGCGGCGCGATCAGCTCCTGTAGCGCGTCCTCGTCGCGGGTTTTCTCGTTGAAGTACGCGATGCAGCCGTACCGCTGCGCACACCACTCGGGGTTGGAGGAGCCGGCATCCCCGCGGCGCACCAGCACGAACTCCTGCGCTGTTTCTTTTTTACTTTCCGCTACTTGTCCGCTGTTTCTTTTCGGGCCGGGGTGTGGTCATGTCTGCATCCCGGGGGTTCTGGACGTCGGTCATTTTGGGTTTTGCGCGTGGACCGGATTTCTCTGCACAGAGGTTGGCTGTGTTTTGCTTTTCTCCCCCCCTCCCCCTCCCCTTTTCCCCCCGGGACTGTGCGCGCTAATTTTTTTCGGGGAGGGGGGGGGGCCGCGCGGAGGGGGGAAAGGGAGAAAGGAGGGGGCGGGGGGAGGGGGGCCGCGCGGGAGGGTGTGGGGGGGGGGGGGGGAGGACAGTGAAGGGACAATAAGAAAAAAGGGAGGGGGGGGGGAGGACAGTGAAGGGACAATAAGAAAAAAGGGAGGGGGGGGGGCCGGAGCCAAGGGACAAAAAAAAACTAGCCCCATAGACAAGGCGCAAACAAAAGCAGGAGGGGGGGGCCGCGCGGGAGGGTGGGGGGAACAATGAAGAGGGGGGGGGGGGGGGTAGTCAAACCCCAAGACGGGAAGCAAGCCTCCTCCCCTTCTGCGCCCCTCTCTTTTCTTTCCCCGCCACATTTTTTTGTTCAATTTTCTGGTTGTGGATCTTTTTTGTTTAGAAAAAAGTAAACTACAAGGCCGCGGGCCGCGGGATAGTGCTCTGAAACCGTGTGCGCAGGGCCCTGGCGCCCTCCATGACCCGCGTCAGCCCCAGCCCCATGAGAAAAACCATTTCTACGAGATTACAAAACAGGAGTAGCGAGGCCCGGTAGCTGTTGCTTTTGGCGGTGTGGTGCATGGCGCGTTCCAGCTGCCACAGCACGTAGGCGCACGTCACGGTGGACATGACAATCACTCCCAGCGTCCCGCGTGCTTGCACGGGCAGCTCGGTGCGCCACAACAGGCTCAGGTTGCCGAACACGGAACCGTGCGGCTGCCAGATCTCGACGAAGAAGGTGACCGACGAAGCGATCAGCAGCACCAGCAGCGCATAGATGTTCCTGTACGGCAAATAGCTCTGCAGGCACCAGCAGAAACACAGCAAACAGAAGGCATCCACCACGGTGCAGGTGTCGAAGACAATAGTAGAGTCCGCGCGCATCAGCACGAGGTCTGCCAGCACCACTGTGCCACTTATCAGGAACAGCGCTAGGATGCCCAAGTGCAGCACGCAGTCGTAGTAGAAAAGCGCTATCTGCGCACGTGGCTAGAAACACGCCTACCAACCACGGGTGATTGTTGTACCAGTCGCGACAATCCACCCAGCGAGTACTCGCGAGCATCAGCAGCAACGTGGCCGTCAGGTGCAGCACGGTATAACCCATGACCTCACGCACGAAGCCGGTGCGCTCCGCGGGCGTCAGGTTGCTGACCGTCATTGTTGTAGCATGCAGCTGGTCGATTTGCTTGCGCATCTGGGCGATCTCGTTTAACAACTCATTATTTTGTGCGTCTGAAACCGGTGCCGTTGAATTGTCACAGGCCTGCACGACCTTCACGACCACTGCTTCGCTGGGCTCCTCAGGCATGACGAGAAGTGTATGTCGTGGAACAGAAATAAAAAACAAGCGGCTGTCTTTCCCCGCAACACAGAAAAATAACAAAAGAAAAAAGGCTGCTAGTAGTATGTTGTTCTTAAACAGAATACGTAGCAAGCCAACACTGACATTTCTCCCCCCCCCCCTCCCTTTATTATTTTTTTCTTCGTCCTTCCGGCCTCCCTCGTTCCCGCCCACCAATCCCCCGCTTTTCCACAACCCCCCCCCCCTGCGCACGCGCCCCCCCCACCCCCCCCCCCCTCCCCCCCGCGCGTTACTGTCTCCAACCCCCTACCCTCCCCCCCTTTCTCCCCCACCACCCTTTTCCCGCTTTCCGCCGTGCAAAAACACAGTAAAAAAAAGGGGAGGGGGAGAGAGGAGCGAGGTAAAGAGGATGGCGGCTGTCAATGTGGATCGGTTTGCGCGTCATCCGCGGAAGAACAGCCCAAGTATGGATGGCGCAAAGCAAAGACAGCGCGCTGCGTATCAAAGGCAGTTAGACAAAGGCGCCCTGATAGCCACGTACAGTGAGCTCTGTCGCCAACAAGGCCTGGTCCAACACAGAGATGTCTGGCAGCTGTCCTTTCG
This sequence comes from Paulinella micropora, assembly GCA_019918135.1. Taxonomy (NCBI): domain Eukaryota; phylum Cercozoa; class Imbricatea; order Euglyphida; family Paulinellidae; genus Paulinella; species Paulinella micropora. The sequence goes on from WBZZ01001951.1 coordinate 38,427, forward strand.
TCATTTGCGACGAGAAAATACGCCGACTGCGCCGCCGTGGTTCGGAATTCGATTTTTGGGCCGCGCTCAAAAAGCTGTGTGCAATTGGAAGGGCTGTGCCGCTGCGTTTTGGCTTGGCAGACAAGACATTTCCCCACTCCGTCGGCCATCCACCGGTTTCCTGTCCATGCTAAGCTGACACTTGAAGGAAACATCCTTTATGAATTCGGGCATGAATTTAAGCTGCCTCCAGTCGCGCGAGGAAAATCAAGTTTGTGTTCTCCGTTTAGAAGCCAAGCAAGGAAGAACGGAAGTGTGTGTGTGTGTGTGTGTTTTTATTCTTGTTGATTTTTGTTTTTTAAAATTCAGAATTAAAAAGTAGTCAACGTCGGTTTCCGGCATGGTCAAAGCATTAAGAAAAAATTACTGGCTCGGGTGCAAATGTTCTCGCTATCTCTTTTGGCAATATAGGTGAAACAAATCCTAGCTTTGAGCGGGATTTAATCAAAACTACCTTCTTGGTTTGTCACAAAGAAAAAAAAGCATTTCTTTGACAGAAAATGGCAAGGAGAGAGAAAAAAAGGGGGGGGGGCGGCGCAGAGTACAAGAGAATCACCGGCGCCCGCGCTTGGCACGCGAACCGCCGTGGCCCGCAAGCTTGCGTTTAGACGAGCCGGCGGGGTTGCTATTGCTTGGCACGTATTTCTCGTACAGCGCGCGCAGAATTGCGGCCTCGTGGGTCAGGTCGGGCCTGAGCGTGTTCTGGAGCTTGATCAGTTGCAGCAGCTCCTCTACGGAGCCAGTGTCGGGCGCGCCCATGACCTCCGCCTTCCACCAGCACTTTAGCAACTGCTTGTCAATGTCCCTGCTTTTCGTGTGTTCTGGCCGCCGGCCACCTCCCCCCCCCCCCTCGGGCCGTCTGCGTTCCCTGCTTTTTCCGACGGCTTCTGCCTATCAGGCCTTGTGCTTTAGTGGGCTCCTTTTTTTTTTGCTGAGCTTTAACAAAGTACTATTAATAAAAAGCAATTGAATGAAGCACACACACACACACTCAAAAAAATCAAACATGTCGGCAAGGGACAACTCCCAGGTGCGCCCGAACAAGAAGCCCAGGAAGGAACCGCCCGTCGAGCATGCTCTCTGTGGCCTTTGCCTTGCCACCCGAGCAGCGCCCGGGGCGCGCTCCGTGCCAGGCTGGTCGACAAGTCCCCGCGCGTTTCAAGGACGCTGTGTGCATCTACCGACCGCCTGACAACAACCGCTTGGGCGTCCAAGAGACCCGCCTGCTGTGCGCCATGCTGCTGAAACCGTCGTCACCTGTTAAACTGGTGGTGATGCCCTCCGCTAGTCTCGTGGGTGCTGACATCAAGCAAGAGCAGAAGGAAATCAACGAGGTCGCGCGCAGGCTGTTTGCCTACCTGCAAGAATCAGCGAAGCTGTCCAACAAGACGGCACTGGAAAAGTATTCAGCTGTCACCCGTGTGCTGCTCAAGCTGCGGCCCTGTCGCTGTTGCAGCTGTACCTCCTTGCAGCTAGCGCCACCAAGCAATGCGGACCCCAAAAAAAACATGCTTATCCTGCGACAAGAATTCGAGCAGCTCATGTGGCAGGAGCTGAGCAAGGACCTGACAAATTTGAAACTTTCGAAAAACAACGCTACGCTTTTGTTCGAGCCCTCGCCCCAAGATCTGATCGACGTCCAACTGGCCCTTTGGCGCTGGGGCCTGAACGTACTCGACCCCGAATTCGTGCTTAGGAAGACCACCGCTGCCCGACAAAGCAGCGGGCAGATAGATGTTCCTGTCAAGCTGGAGGTCCAAGGTCCTACTCAAGAGGAGGGCATCGTGATACGCCCTGCGGTTCGTCCAGAAGCCTATCGTTTTGATGACTTTGCGTCTGTGCCTGACTTCAAGGTGCAGGAGGGCTTAGTAGTGACGGCAATTTCAATGAACTGTGAATATCAAGAAACTGGGTATAAGGAATTCCTGGAGAGGTGTTTCCGCACGTACCCGCCTCACTAGCCTCACGCTTGAAAACTGCGACATTTTGAAAGGGCGAGAGGCAGAGTGGGAAATAGGCCGCGCTTTCCCCCACAGCGTGCTCAACAGTGTCGAGCTCGACATTGGTGGCCTACGGTCGCTAGCGTGGGTTTGGCCAGCTCGAGCCGCCCCCACCACCGACTTCTTCCTGAAAGTGAGAGACACAAACAATCTGTCCAAAATTGAGCTGTGCTCGCGTAACAATTGTAGTGCCCGGCAGGCCACGATCGAGATCCATGAACCTTTACCAGGAGCTTCCGAGACTATCGCCATCACACAGGCCCCAGGTTTCAAGGCGCTGCCGCCGCTCGTCATCAAATTCACCAACGAAACGGGTGTTTGGAACGGCTTTGATGCCAAAAACACCAAGCACGATCGAGTTCTGGTGCTCAAAGGTTTGAGAACCCCGTCCATACAACTCGAAGGTGGCGACAAGTACGAAGAAATGCAGGTAGGAGATGTCCGGCTGGAAGGTATCGGACGTTCTTTCGCTGGACAGCCCGTCCTTTTGAAGGCCAGCCACATGCGCCTGCGCCATAACCGGGACTGCCTAACAACAGACAACTGTATATTCGAGGGCCCGTGATTTTCAGCGCCCTAACTTTCAAAAAAAAAACCGCCCAGACAAAAAGAAACCTGGTGGAGAAGTCGCCAGGAAAGTACGGAAAGCCTCGGGGCAAACCAACACAAAAGGAAACAAACGCAAGTAGGAAAAAACAACTGCCAGGGCAGAAAAATGCCAGAACTTAAAATCAGGCAAGAAGAATAACTTTTTTTAAAATTTACCAACAAAAAAAGCAGCCCCTCCCCCTTCTCCTTTTTTCGTTAAAAGGCTTTTCTTCTTTCCAGAGGTTCTTAACCGACCCTCGCACCTTTTTTTTCTCCCTCTTGGCCAGCGCCGAATTCTTGGACAAAATCAAAAAAAGAACACCAAACTCCAGACCAAGAGAGAGCCGCTGCCCCTTTTAGTTGCGCGCAAAGTGCAGCGTCCTCGATGGGTACCGCAAGTTGTGCCAGACCTTTTCTAGGCTAGAGATCTGGAGGTCCAGCCGTGAGATCTGGGCCTGAAAAACGTCTTGGCCCCCCCGGTCCAGGCGTTTTTCGAACCAGTCGTTCTGCTCTTGCTTCAACGCGGTTAGCTTGTTCCGCAACGTCTCCGATTAGGCGGACGGCCCGGCCCGCCAGGCCTGCAGGTACGTAATTTGCTCTGCACAGCTGTCAACCAGGCCCCCGACCAAAACTCTGGTTTGCAAACCGCTGTTCGTGGCCGCGTCTTGTTGTAAGAGCTCTATTACAACCTCTACGTGCTGCAGCCTAAGGTCCGCCATTTCTTGTTTTTGTAGATCTGTCCGGCCAGAAAATGCGCTGCTCCCTCTCCCTCCTTCCTACTGCTTCTTTCACTACCCGCCGGATTCGTTGGGTTTGTTTTCCCCCGGCCTGCACCCATGTTGTGGCTTGGACGCCCGGCGGACCAAGATCAAAGAAAGGTGGAGAGGAAGGGGGGGGGGGGGGGGGCGGGCGCACCTCGCCCCCCCCCCCCAACACACACACATACTTTTTTCTGTCGTTCCTGCCCGGACACCCCCCCCCCCGCCATTTTGCTCACTTTCTCGCGCCCTACAACAAAAAGGGGGAGGCCAAGTGAGGGGGGGGGGGGGTCTCTTTGTTTTGCTGGGGGCGTTCTTCCCCGCGTGCTGATACTGTCGAAAAGGGCAGTACTTCAGAGCTTTCCTGCAAAATTGTCCTTTTTTAGCCATATCACGAGGCCAAGAAGTGTCGAACGTAGAATCCCCGGGCCTGGTTTGTGCGGTGGCCGGGGGGAGAGAGGGAGGAAGAGAGAAGGGGAAATAGGGGGGTGGGGGGGTGGGGTCCACCCTGGCGCACTTTCAGGTCTGTCTTTCCTTGGCTACAACGACAAAAAAAAAATTATAAAAAAACTTTGCTCTTCCCCAGATCAACAAAAGAAAATAGCCAATGGCTGTTTTTTTATTGTTATTAGTCTGGTGGTGACAAATCCGACAGTTCCCGCGCAAAGTTCCTCGAGCCTAGCCTCCAAAAAAAGTGCCGCCTCCCTGTCTGCGTTTCTGTTGAGTTTTAGGCGCTGAACTGAGGTATACACAGGAGTGCGGAGAGAGGAGGGGTGTCAGGTGGGGGGGGGCGGCTTTTTTTTCTTCTCTTTCACATCCGATTATTTATGGGGGCGCATTTTTTTTCAATCCACAGGTTTACATGCACGTCTTAGTGCTTGGTCCAGCGGATCTATGTATACTGAATCAAATGGAAGTGTGAAGAATGCATAGTATGTCCTCAGCTAAGTCAAATTGAGATATGTTATCATTAGGCAAGGTTAATTCTGGCAACAGGTAGAACAGCTCGGGCAAGATGGGCGCTACAGCTGCTCAATAATCGGGGCTGTGGTACACGCTGTTCAGGAACCCCCCGGCAGGATCTTTGGCGTCCTCTGTCTGGAAGGCCTGGCCAAAGCCACTCAATCTTCTCGTTTCGGTCGAGCATGGGGTTAAAGCGCATTAAGCGTCGGACATGGACCACTAGTGTCTTGCCTTTACCCTGTATGCGGTAGGTCAGAGCCCCTACTTGTTCCAATACGGTGTAGGGTCCCTGCCACATAGGGAAGAGTTTCACACTGACCAAGTTGGGGACCTGCGGGACGTATAGGAATACTATGTCCCCCGCATGGTACTCTCCCGATTCATACTTGACCTTGGATGGTGTGTTCTGGTTTTGGCGGCTGGCCTCTTCAGCCTCTCGGGCCTTGGCCACATAATGTCGAGCTTCCGCCATCACCCTTAGGCGACATGCGAAGAGCTCTTCGTGTTCTAGGAATCCGCCTTCCGGGCGGTGCGGGAGCACCATATCTTCCGGAATACGTAAATGGCGGCCGTACACGAGCAAGTTTGGGGAGGCGCCAGTGGTCTTCCCACCCAACGCCTTCGAGCCCGTGTTGTTCATGGAGAACACAAAGGACGGAAGTGCTTTATGCCAGATGTGTTGGTTATCACGGCAGTATTGTTGGAGGGCGGCTTTGAGTGGCCTATGGACCCTCTCTATTTTGCCGTTGCTCTCTGGCGAGTATGCCGCGACATACTTCCATTTAAATCTCCACGCCGCAGACAGCTGTGCTGAGAGCTCATTGGTGAACTCTGAGCCCCTATCGCTGTATACGTTCTTGGGTACTCCCGTGTACCGAAAGACGTGATCGATCAAGGCCTCGCATGTCGATGCTGCGTCCTTCTCCTTGACCGGAGCCGCGAACACGTAGTTCGAAAAGCGGTCGCATGCCATGCCACCAAAATGTCCGTGAAATGAACCACGACATTTTGTCCCTTCCTAGGTGGGAGTTTAAGGCGGAGCGATGGGTAGCGGTTAAGATCGCCTTTCGAAGCTGTGGAGGGACCCACAGCGTCCATTTGGACGGCGTCTTATCCCACTTGCCTCCGGACCCCTTGTACCATAGGAGGTCATCGTGCCATGCCATGGTCTTTTTCTGGAGGTGGATCTCCCTTGTCTCGGGATGCTTTTGGGCATCCATGGCGTGAGGTATAAAGGGGCCCCATTCCTTCGAATCCCTGGCTAACTGACTAAAAACCGCAGGGCTGGCCAAGGTCATGTCCATGTCATCCAGCTGTAGGGCGCTGGTGACCAGGCCGATGTGATCCTGGGTATGTTGCGTTTGGGTCGCGGCTGCGATGGTAGCAGACCTGGACGGGTGAACATTTTTCGGCACCCAGAACGACTGATTGTTATTGGAAAAGAACGCGTTCGCGGAGTGTTCATGTTCGTGGGTCTGGCCCTCCCGTATATCCCCTTCGCTGAGGATGTCTGACTGCGTATCAATCTCCTCAAGGAGATCCCGCCAGTCTTCCGCGTCGAGCTTAGCGCAGCATACGCGGCGGATAGACTCGAGGTTTTCCAGCAGCTGCTTTTGGGTATCCGTCTTATATCCCGGTTGCCAGCTGATGGCGCTGGTGGCTATATATGCCATGATACCCGTGGGCAGTGTGTGGGCAGTGTGTCTGTGAACCCCGGCGTGTGTTCGCTGGCCAACCAGTCATCGTTGCCAGTCCACCCGACAAGGCATGCCGTTGGTGTGTGCATGGCGAACCGGTCAAGTCCGTCCCCGATGGAGCCTTTGACTCTCGGCATTCGGGAAAGGCTGTCCGGGACCGTGTTTTCCTTGCATTTGATGTACTCAATGGTGAAATCATACAAGGCTAATTCCGACTGCCATCTCGCTAGTCGGCCCGTATGTTCCTTATCCATGAGCCACCTCAGAATGGCATGGTCGGTTTGGACTAGTATATTCGGTGCGCCCCACAAGTACTCTCGCAGCCGGCTGAACGCCCACACTATCGCCAACGCTTCGCGTTGCCGTGTGCAGTAGTTCACCTGTTCAGGGGTCAGCTTTTTGCTGACGAACATAATTGGCCGGAGTTGCTTGTGAGCGGAGTCGTATTGCTGTAATACCGCCCCGACTGCATATTTGGATGCGTCAGTAGCGAGTACAAAGCGCTTTTCGAAATCGGGTAGAATTAGGACTGACCCGCCCTCTGTAAGAGAGTCTCTTGTTAAAGCTTCCTTCAACTTGTTATACGTCACTTCGGGGTGGCCATACGGGTCACCTTTAAGGCAGAAATCCCGCAGAGGTTTGACGAAGTCTTGGAAGTTGGGAATGAATTTGGAATAGACTTGTGCCATACAGAGGAAAGAGTGTAGCGCTGTGCGTGTGTTAGGGCGCGGGAGGGAACGAATGGCGTCCCGCTTCTCCGGCTTTAGCACTATCTCGCCCCCCTGTACCCTGTATCCTAGATAGTCGATGTGATCGTTTGCGAACGAGCACTTCTCTAGGTTCAGCTTCAGGCCGAAGGCATCAAAACGACGCAACACATCTGACACATGCCAGGTGTTCCGCCTCCGTATTGGAGTAAATGACAATGTCGTCGATATAACAGAAGCTGTATAGGTTTGTACGGCCGTAGGTCTCTATGAATTGGGCGTCCCCATATTTCGGGTCCGATAGAGCCTGGTTCATACAGTCCTGAAATATTGTCGGGGCCGTCTTCAGTCCCATCGGGAGGACTGTCCATTGGTACAGTCTCCCCCCGACAGCGAAGGCAGTCAACGGACGGCTTTCCGCCTCGAGCGGTACATTCCAGAAACCGCTCTTTAGGTCGAGTTTGGTAAAGAATTTGGCCTGCCGAAGCTTGTTAAGACCATCTCGCATACGAGGAATAGGGGCCTCGACGCTCTTAATGATCTTGTTCAGCCTGGTGTAGTTGATGCACAAGCGCTGTTTGCCATCCGGCTGACCGGCCATCGGAATTCCGACCACGATGGCTCGATCAGTCGCTTGGTTAATATGTCCTGCACCATTTCCTCGCAGATCTGTTCCTCTTTGTAACTGAGGCGTGATCCTTTGAGGCGGGGCATAGTCTGTCCGACTTGTCGTTCTATCCTGGCGGCAGCATGGGTCACCCCGCCAGCGACAAGTGGGCCGAACAGCTTTTTGTAGGAATTGGGCCTTGAGGTCCCGGACAAAGTCTGGCGACCCCTGTTGTCGCGCCAGGACCTCGTCAATGATGTCCTCGACGGGTTTTCGTTGCGTCCGCTTTCATTTTGTAATTAGATATTAACGTTTTTCCATTTTTCTTAGATCAGAATGGTCCGACAGTACTTACCTTTTATTAATTACGATTACCATTTTACTATTTATGGATAATCAATGACGTAGGAATTATTTCTAGAAAGTCAGTTAACAGTCATCCATTACGTCGACCATAATCTAATAATAGTGACGTGTCACGTCGATAGCGTAAAGTGTGTATTGATTGTATATTCAGTAAAGTTCCGTTCGTATTGGTGGTGTACCGAAGGGATTAAATACTCACAGGTAATCAATCTGCCGGAGTTACTGTTCTCACGAACAATCCGTCAATTGATTAGTAGGTTATCAGTGCTACCGGATTCATCTCCGTGACACGCCTCTGCATCGCAATTTGTTTTCTGTCACTAAGTTCATACTTAAGTTTATTCGGTTCAATACGGGTTTTATTGGTTATGCAGCCTTGACTGTCAACCACTCATGAGTAAATCCCAAACCCCTAAACTTCTCAACCTAGCGAGCGTACCCATGCTCAAACCAAGCGAACGACTTCACCAGGAATGGCGGTTCCAATTCCAATCATTCACTTACGGTGATAGCGCAGAAATGGGAGACATGGTTACCTCAACGCTAGAGGAGCCAGATAAAGCAGTTGCAAAATTTCCATACGACCCTGTGCTCATGCGTAACGCGGAAGAATGGTCTGACGAGTCCTCGGAGGACGATTCAGAACCGGAACCCCAGAAAGAGAGAGAAAAAGCCCAAACAAGGAAAAGATTCATCCTCTCAAAAAGGCAAATCTTCTCTCCTCCTATCGGCAAAGGAGCAGCTCGAAGAAGAAAGCAAAGCCAGAAGAGCCCAAACGAGGAAAAGAGAGCATCCTCCAAAAAAGAAAAAAAAAGCTGACAAACAGTACGCACAGCGTATGCGAAGATTAGGACTCTATCTCTCAGTTGCATTTAAGGCACCCGTCCTAGTGACAATGTGCATGAGTGTAGAGAATAGAAATCCTATCGGCATGTTGGTTTTGGTCGAAAAAAGGTATGGCGGCAAATCACTCCTCGATATGATTATAAGATGGCAAAAATATATCGTTGCCAGCCCCAAGGGAGACATAGGCTATTGGCTTGACGAGAACCGACTCTCTGAGCTTCAGATTCAAAGAGATTACGGTGGGAAAATCCCTACAGACTTTTTCACTGCACACCTCTTGCACAAGCTCTCGTTTCACCCAGCATTTGGAGGGCTCGACGCCCTAATGATTCAATTTGAAAATAAGGGAATCACTTCCCACTCCCAAGTGGAAGATATGCTGAGAAAAATCAGGGTTAAGTATAAATTAAAACAGAACTCTCAGCGAAAGACCCTTAAGGCAGGCGAAACCCCTGAGAAAACTAAAGGAGAACGTAAGACTTCTGAGAAGTCATTTGTGACTCAACAAACGGACGACGAAGCACAACGTTGCTTCAACTGCAATTCCCCCGGGCACTTAGCCAAAGACTGCAGCAAGCCTTGCGTAAAAGGTGGATGCAAGAAAGGCAAGAAACACCCCCGTAAGAATTGCCCCCGGTTTAAGTCTAAAAGGTTTTCGGGCATTAAACCTTCCAAGAAGTCCCCTAGAACCACTGTCGCAGTAGCTGAGCAAGCCTCAGACGAACAAGACAATGAACTCACACAGGAAGAGGACAACACAGATCAACAAGACGAGCCTAGCGAAGAAGAGGAAGAGAGTCAGTCTGTGTTTGTTTTCTGTGGAGGAGGACAGGAGACAGAGGAGGAAGATAGGCCTAGAACTAGAAGACAGTCAGCCAGACAGGCTAGCAACAACACCAAACAGAAGCAGTTCACGCAGACCCAGAACAGCAGCAAAGCAGACAGTCACATCCCAGACAGTCTCAGTCTAGACAGTCGCAGACAAGGCAGTCCCAGACTAGTCCAGCAACCGCGCGGTCTTGACGCGCGTCGTGCATGCAACCTGGCCGTTTGTACCGTCGTACTTGGCCGTGCTGAACGACGCAAAGGAACATACGTACTTCCATTGCTTGCTTTCTTCATGCCTGTTCTCGTGTTCTCTAAGACTGTTAGAATGCGCAAAGAAGACGCCACACTCGGAATACACGTACGGCTTCTCGCCAGTGTGCATCCGAAAATGTACCTTCAGCTCACACCAGCTTGCGTAAATCTCTTGTGACATTTGGTACACTGGTAGGGCTTCTCGCCAGTGTGCACGCGTTTGTGCGCTGTGAGGTTGCCGGACGTTGTAAAGTGACTGTCACATTCGGTACACTGGTAGGGCCTCTCGCCAGTGTGCGCGCGTTTGTGCACTGCCAGCTGACCAGCTTGCGCAAAGCGACTGTCACATTCGGTACACTGATAGGGCTTCTCGCCAGTGTGCATGCGGATGTGCGCTGTGAGGCTGCTGGATGTTGTAAAGCAACTGTCACATTCGGTACACTGGTAGGGCTTCTCGTCAGTATGCGTCCGCAAATGTACCTTCAGGCCACCAGATGTCGTAAAGCGACTATCGCATTTGGTACACTTATAGGGCTTCTCGCCAGTATGCACGCGTTTGTGTCTTGTCAGGTCACCAGATGTCGTAAAGCGGCTGTCACATTCGGGACATTTGAATGGCTTCTCGCCAGTGTGCACACGTTTGTGCACTGTAAGGCTACCAGCTTGCGCAAAGCGACTGTCACATTCGGGACATTTGAATGGCTTCTCGCCAGTGTGCACGCGTTTGTGCACTGTGAGGCTGCTGGATGTTGCAAAGCTCTTGCCACACTGATAACACTGGTACGGTTTCTTGTTAGTGCTTGCGCCTATCTGGGTTTCTTCACGGGCGACAGTGTCGTTCTCGGCTGGCTGGAGCGTCTGTCCGTCGACTGTCGAGACTGTAGACGAGCTGGCGTCGTCAGGGTCGTGTCGTCGCTGGCGCTTTTGGCTGCTGCTGCTGTCCCCATCCAGGCGGTGCTTCTTCTTCTTGTTCTTCTCCCTCTTAGCGAGATACTTGCGCGCGTGGCTTTTGCACAGGCTTAAAGGCAATCGGCGCGGATCTGCAACCCGTACGCGGCCGCGGCGGGTGAAGCAGCGCTCGCACGCTGGCTGCCAACTCTCGTGGTTAGCGGCGCGGAAAAACAAACCTCGGTCACGCACGCACAATTGTCGGTTGCCTATCGTGGCCACGGTGTCGCGGCTGCCGTATTTACCTTCGAAGTGACTGATGGCGTGGCTGGCCATGCTCTTTACGCAAACAAATTTCACCAGCAGCAAGAGATTTGGTGTTTTCCTTTTTTCTTTTTGCCCTGACTTTTTCTGCCTGCCCCCTCCCTGAGCTCACACATTCCTTACCTCCCTTTTTTTCCCCACCCTCTGAAACCTGCCTGGCGCGGCCCCCCCCCCCCCACCCAGTCCTAAATTTAATTCCAAACAGCTGGGGAAACGTTGGCGAGCGGGGAAAATTACAGAAAAAATCATTAATTTTCCCCGCCTGCCAATCTTTCCCCCAAATTTTGCTATCAAATTTAGCCAATTGCCGAAATGTCCTTCGTTAAAAAAAAAGTCAGTCGGTAGCCGCAAAATGAGGTGAAAGAAAGTTTCGCGCAAATCTGCCGCAAAGTGACAGTCTATCATTTTGTCGCGAAGTTCACCGGGTTCCGGACAGATTAGAAAAAAGCGTCAGAACAATTTTGTTTTACAATCAAACCAAAACACCACACAGTCGCTTAACGCTCTTTCCGAACTGTTTGACGTCGTACAATGCGCGCCCGGGAGGATGAGCGCGAGTGTGTCCAAAAGGAGAGGCTTTGCTGTCTTTTTGAACGCACGTGCGCACATCAATAATTTCTACTCCGCCCTCACACCAAACGAGGAAGGGGGGACAAGGCGTCATGCCTCGCACCATCCTACTGGCGACGGCGGGCGTGCCGCACAAACTCTGCACTGGGTACTGCCGCTAACAATTGGTCCTGCAAGTCAATTGCAGTGGCCGGCTGATGGTACTTGCAGTTGTGGAACAGCACCTTACGACCCAAGGCCTGGTCGGGCAAGTTTAGCAGCCCCGCAGAAAATTTGGGGGCTAAGACGCATTCGTCAATCACGACCGGCGTGGGGGCTTCGCCGGCTACACGCAGGCGGGCTAACGAGGAGCTCCGAACCGAGATTTCGGAGCTTGGTTGTATGAACAGCGAGCAGGCGCTTGTCGGCACATGACGCGACAAGCAGCTGAGGTCAACAGAAATGCGCTGTGCTTCCAGATTATTATACAGGGCCAGCTGCCGCGGAACTTTACATTTTCCGTCACAGTTGCCTGCCAGCCTGCGTACCATGATGTTGCCGAATTGTACGAGGCTGACCGACCCAGGTCGTTTGTCAAGAATCACATCTCTAATAACGTTATTGGACAGCTCGATTGTTAGGTTCGGCCTGGGCGCACCACGTGAGCAGACACGCGCAAACCTAATTTTGTAATTTTCGTCGTGTAGCTTGATTGTCAGCGCGGGTGCCACTTTGTTTTCTCGTGCTTGAGCGATGTATGGTCAGACGGGCAATATACATTTAAAGTCCTTGAAACTGACAGCGGAAATATTGATACAGGAAATTTAGCGGGACGAATTGTTGTGTGTTTGGAATTCTTAGGGTAATAATATACAATGGAGAAGATTAATAGCATTAAGGTGAAGCCTGTAAAACAAGAGGGTGATGGAAACAAAAAATCCAAGGGCTACAAGTTGTTTAATGAAGCCTTCGCAAATATATTTCTACTTGCCCGTAAGAAAAGTGGAAAAACAACAGCACTCTTTGAAATACTGAAACGAACTACCGACAGAAAAACCCGTATTGTCATTATTGCTTCAACAATACACAAGGACTACATTTATAAAGAAATGGTTAAGCACTTTAAGAACAGGGGAAACCCGATGGCTGTATATACCTTTCTCAAATCAGATGGTGTGAATGTCATTGATTATGAGTTAGACAAACTGAACAAACGAGAAGAAGAGCAGGTAGGCGAAATTAAACAGGACGATAAAGAACCTATGGAGAAACCGCAATTTTTATACTTTGGAAAAGAAAAGAAACAGATAAAGGAGGCTCCAAAAGAGCGACCGAGCAAGTATATTTCGCCAGAGATTGTTTTTGTTTTGGACGATTTAGGAAGTGGATTAAGAGACAAGTCCGTAAGCGATTTGTTAAAAAAGAACAGACACTATAAAAGTAAGGTGATTATGTCTAGTCAGTATCTGAACGACCTACGGCCAGAAGCCATTAAGCAGTTAGACTATTTATTAATCTTTCCAGGCCAGTCTCAGGACAAAATGGAACTCGTGTATAAGCACTTAGACTTATCTTTTGATTTTGATTACTTTCTTCAAAAGTATCACGAGGCTACAAAGGAGAGATTTAATTTTCTTTATGTCTCAAGTGTTGATGATGAACTCCGCAAAAACTTTGCTTACAGATTAAAATGAATAAAAAATTTGGAATTAAACTTACTATAATGGTAGTAAAAACAACTCGTGTTGAAGTCATTCCAACAATCGGCAAACGAACAATTAACTCATCCACAATGGCTGGAGGCAAAAAGAAGACTGGTCGTAAGAAGGGTAAGGGGCAGGCTGGCGGAAAAATTAACTGGCAAAAAGTGGGAAAAACAGCCTTGGCTGTGAATAAGTTCCTTCGTGATAACAAAGTAATCTCTAGACCTGCTGGAGCCTTAAGCAGTATTGGAGTGCCTTATGCAGGGTCTGTCCAAGCCACCGCTTCAAAACTTGGTTATGGTAAGCGAAAGCAGAGAGGATGTGGTGCTCTTAAGTTTTAAAAGATAGTTATCAACTACACTCCTATCTGGCTAATCGCCAGATTTCCCGTTTGTTGATAACCATCGAAAACAGATTAATTTTTTCCCAAATAAAAAAACGATGGTTTAGAATAAGTGAGAGTGCGATAGCACGAAACGTAATTCTAAAATATCAAATGGTTGCTAAAAGTAAGAAGATGAAAAGGGCGAAAGTCCGTCCACCGCGGGTTTATAGAAATAAAAGCGGGAAGCTGTATATTATCCAGAAGGGTAAAAAATATTATCTTAATTTCGGTAAGAAAACAAATGACTTAAGCACGCTTCAAATCGTTAAACTTTTTATGAAATACTTAAACAATAAGCCACGTGAGCGTGGCATTACTCCAAAATCAAAGAAAAAAGAAAAGAAGGAGGATTTAAGAAAAGTTCAAAGCCTGTCGGAGATTGAACAGAACACGAGAACAGCGATTCAAGACCACTTAGACAAACTTAAACAAGAAAAGTATGAAGGTATTGAAGCCCTAGAAAAAAAAGAAAAGTCCGCACGAGAAGAAGCAGAAGCGGAGAAGAAAAGGCAAGAAAGAAAAGACCTCGCCGATGCGAAGGAAAGAAAAGATGTGTTGGATAGAGAACATAAAAGAAAACAGGCGGAGGCGAAGGAAAGACAGGAAGAAATAGATAGGGAACGGAAGAAGGAACAGCGACTTATTCAGGAACTAAATGCAGAACGACGTCATAGACAGGGTTTATTGATGGCGCCACTCGCACCGCCTATGATACCGCCACCACCACCAGGACGACCGCCAAGGAAAACGAGAGGAGTTATTGTAAAGGATGTGGGAGAAGAGGAGAAACATAAGCAAACAAAACGGGAAAAAATAATTGATGGCATGTTTGCTGAGACTGTTAGAAAGAAACGACGAAATGTACAACCTACAAATGAAAAGATTATCCAAAAACTAAGATTTATTGGTCATGTTATCCCTGACATAAAACCATCAAGAGGTGGAAAAATAAACTATTCTGAAATGTTGAAACAATGGCTATACAAAAGTCCTGTTATAACTGACGAAATATTGAATTCTAATCAAGCATGGGTCGTATTTGATTTGTGGAGAGAAGGTGCGGTAGCAAAAAAGAAGAAGAAGTAGATAAAGCCAAGGAGAACGAAGAAGAAAATAAAGTAGAACAAGAAAATAATGGAGAAAAAGAAAATAAAGGACAATAAGAAAATAAAGAAGAACCTGTTGTGCTGGAGCCTGAAGATGCACAACAAGAGCAAGCAAATATGACTGAAGCAGAAACCGAACCAGAATCAGATGCGGTAGGAATTGGTAAAGTCGGAAAAGGTTTAATGACTAGTGAAATCAACGACATAATGAAAAAACACGACTGGTATTTGGGAACAATTGCCAGCGATGAAATTCATAGACTAAATCCAGAAAAAAGAAAGAAATATGGTTTTATTATGAATACTGACCCAAGAAACAAAAAAGGACAGCACTGGATGGCTATATGGGTAAGTCTAAATAAAGATAGGAGTGTTGAAGTGTATGACCCTTTAGCCAAATATCAACCGACGGAAGACTTTCAAGAACAAATGAAACGGCTAATAGATAAAAGCCACCCTGATAGTTATTTGTTAATGAAGGTTAATCAAGTTAAACAACAATCTGATACAAGCGACACATGCGGATGGCATAGTATGAGATTTTTAATGGAGCGGGCGAAAGGAGTGCGATTTAAGTTTGCCAGTGGCTATACAGATTTAAAAGAAGAAGAAGCGGAGAAATTAAAAGGGCTACGGATTTGACACCTTTTTATGAGCATCGCTTTCATTCGCTACGCTCATTTTCGCTTGCTCATAAAAGAATAATATTTTTATACTAAAGGCTAGGTAATCATGTTTGACAATTTCACTTTCATCCAATGTTGAATTTTTCATTTTAAAATTCAACATATCACTCATACTCGTAATCTCCAACACGTTGGAGATTCACGGGAGCGGGGTATCTCAAACAAGTTTGAGATTGGAGTGTAGATTTACAAATATCAGTTAATTAATTTTTGATTTAATTATTTTTTTCTATGGATATATTTTCGTGAATTAGTTAACTATCTATTCACTACGTCAAAAAAAAAATGCATGTCCAATACGGAGGAGAACTCACACATAGCCAAAGCGAACTTATCCGCGGTAAGTATTCGCTCAACAAACTTACTGCCCGCGAAAGTCTTGCGATTGTGCCGATTACCACCGTTGGAGGAATTGAATCAACTTTTGAAATTCCTACTCGTCCTTTAAACCTTGCGAGGAGTGTGTTGCGATTTACCTACACACCAACTCGGGGAGGTAATGCTGGCAGATACAACCGAATTCCTATGGACTGCTTACCTATGATTAAGACAATTGAACTGCGAAGCCGAAGCGGTCAGTATTTGTGTAATCTTCAACACGTGGGCAATTACACTAAGATGATTTGGAAGCCTGAGATTTCTTATGATAGATTTATGGCTTTGGATAACCACGGGGCTGGGTCTGGTTATGGTGCTATGCTTCAAAAGTGTAATGTTGATAATCGTGCTACAACCGCCTTTAATGCTAACGTGTTTGCTGGCCAACAAGCAAGTGCTGCAGCAGTTGCGGCAAGTATTAATAACGATGCCAATCTTCAAGCAACATTGAATGTTTATGGTAATGCTATCGCAGGAGCAATTTCCCCACCATCTGTCAATGCTCGTCGTCATAATGATTTGCTCATCGCTAACGGAACTGGTGCTGCCTCTGTTGTAAATGTCTCTTATGAGGATGCTAAGTATTTTGAAGGTGGAGCCAATAACACCGAAACTCCTGTTATCAATGTGTCTATTCCTCTGGGTATGCTTTTTGCAACCATTTTTGAAATTGATAAGACTATTGGTTTTAATGAAATTCTTGATTTGAGGATTGTGTGGGAGGGAACCCAGAAAACCATATTTTATGGAACTGATGCCCTTAGTGTTGCAGCAGGAGCAACGATGACCGCAGCACCCGCAGAGGTTTCCAACCTTAACTTATTTCTCGCCGTTGAAACTGGCCCTAATGTTATCTTGGGAGTTCAACAGAAGATCGCGGGTGAAGGCTTTTCATTCAAGACTGAATACCCCATCTCTTGGAAGACCAATCTCGCGGGTGGCACTCAGTCATTTGTTTTGAAGATGAACCGCTCGCAGGGTGAGAGAATTCGCCGAATTTACAATAGTGGATTTAATAATACTGAAACTTCAAATACCGCATTTGATTGCGATAACAGAGCACAGTCTAAGATTACTTTTTATTACACTACTTTGGATAGTAATAGAATTCAGCAGTTTGATATCGCTTGCGCCCGCGATGAAGACTATATGCTTTTGAAGGAAAAGGTAAAGGGCTCCGCTATTTTGAACTCTAATGTATAAGTATAACTGGTTCCACGTTGATTTCTGGGATCACAACCGCCCACTTTATGACAAGAGAGAAGAAGAGGGTTATGAAGTGGCTGGTCTGTCTTTGGACACCGAACGGAGGTATGAATGGAGTGCTGAGGGAGCAGTCCAATTGAATTATTATACTTATGCTATTCTTCAGAGGACTATTGTTGTTAAGGGAATTGAAATCCTTATGTCGTAGATATTTATCAACTTGTAAAACTAATAAAAACAAAAAATAAAAATATTTTTTTATTATATAAAAGATGCCCCACCAAAGAAATTTAATCGCACAAAATCCAGGCGAAGACTTCGTAAATGTCAAAGTCGGATATGATGGATACGTAGGTGGTCAAAATATGAAAACTGCCTTTGGCGAAAGCCTAACAAGTTCATTAACACCAGTTTTACAGGAAATCTTTCCATACACCATTAATACACGGGTATGGACGAAAACAGAAACAAAATCAAGTGTGTCATTTTTGAATAATATGGCGGAATTAAAAACAACCGCAGATATTACTTCTAATGCCATTATGGAAAGCAAAAGAAAAATAGAATACAGAACAGGTATGGGAGTTTTAACCCACTTCACTGCTTTATGGACTACTGATGAAACTAAGGAATATATATTATTTATAGGTATTGGTGATAATAATTTGCAAAATGGATTCTACTTTTATAAGGATGGTATATCGGGTTTCTGTATAGCATATGCGAAAGGGGGTGTTGTTTCATATATTCAACAAGCAAACTGGAATGACCCGTGCGATGGAACCAAAGATATGCCACTCTTGGATTGGAGTAAGGGAAACGTATTTCAAATTCAATTTCAATATTTGGGTTTTGGTGCTATTAAGCTTTCAATTGAGAACCCAAACACTGGCGAATTCCAGCAAGTCCATATGATTAAGTATGCTAATGCCAACACAGGTGTCAGTCTGCGGAATACAACTCTCCCATTTGTTGCTCGTATGAAAAATGATAATGATGTAGGAATACAAACATTGAAAACAGCAAGTTGTAGTATGTTTACTGAGGGCTCCAACACTATTAATTCAAGCATATCAAATGAACGGAAGGAGATGAAAAGGCGAGCACCACTGAAAGCCCGATTCTCAGCATAAAAAATAAATCACTTTTTAATGGTGCAGCAACAAATTATTTAATCGTTTATCCATCTCTCGTGAGCATATCAAACGAAGACACAAAAGTTAATATAGTGCGAATTGTGAAAACAACTGGAACACTTACGGCGGAGAACTTTGTTGATATTGATGCCACAACTTCAATCGTGTCAAAGGACGTTAGTGCCACTGCCCTCCGTGGTGCTGTTATAACAGACGTAATTCTTAAACTTTATATGCTACTTCTATCCAACTTATTGACCTGCGAACTTACGACATACAACTCTCTCCTGGTGAAAATCTAACATTTTTACAAAGGTCTGTCGCGACGGCTAATAATGGAGGAAATGTAAGTGTTATCGTTAATTTTATTGAAGACCATTGATGTGGATGGATGGACGGAGTATTTTTATATTAAATATAAACTCCAACCATTATATAAAATGAACTACAACAAATATCAGAATGGAAAAATCTACAAACTTATCTGTAATAAAACAGGTGATGTATGTATCGGAAGCACGATTAAAACATTAGAGCAGAGAGTTAAATCTCACACATACAATTTTAATCAGTATAAACGAGGTGAAACAAATTACACTTATTCGTTTTCAATTATAGAAAGGAACGACTATAGGATTGAATTGATTGAGGCTTTCCCTTGTGATAGCCACCTTGAATTAGAACAGAGAGAAGGATACTGGATAAGACACACAAAGTGTATAAACGATAATTTTAAAACTGGTATCTCAGTCCCGTGTAATCAGAATAAAAAAGAATACAATAGACAATACAAAGAAATTCATAAGGAAAGATTAAGAGAATATAATTTTAAAAAAGTTGAATGCCTTTGTGGAAGAAAGATTGTCTATCAACATAGAAAAAGACATAAACATTCTACATATCATTTAAAATGGGTTATAAAATGTCATAATGAATTAAATCACTTGTAGAAATAAAAAAATAAAACGGAAGTTGATAAATATCAGAGATATTTTTTTACAGCATCTTTACTATTAAAATAAGGTCTTGAATTAAATATTCAAGGTATGGTTTGTCAATCTTAGCGACATCGTCAATTTTCATTTTTTTATACTTACCATATTGAAGAAAAATATCGGTTTCATTTTGTGCTATCTCTTCGCCTACATTTGCCTTGATTTCGGTAATTCCAGTCTCTTTTAAATCAGTCTCCTTAAAAGGTGTGTTTGTTTCTTCATTTATTATTTTTTGCAATGTGGTAAATGTTGATTCATCTTGCAAATCAACATTGGATGGTATAACTACTTTAACGTTATCTTCCCTTGGCTTATATTGCCCATAGAAAGAAACAATATCAGGCTTAGTCCATTTAATTGTTGGCTTTTTAATTTCACCGTCAATGTTCCATTTTTCAATGTCATTCAAGTAGTCCTGTTTGGTGCTAAGGTCTGTCATCTTATATAAAGATATTTTAGAATCGCGCTCACAATCTGACTGATCGTCAGATATCACGCTTATTCTAAAACATCAATAAAAATTTTAAAAAAAAAAAAGTAATGGAGACGATGTTCGTAAAACACACGGGAGCGAAGTATCTCAAACAAGTTTGAGATTGGAGTGTGGATTTACGAATATCAATTATATGTATTTTTTTACTTCACTTTTAATGTCCGTAAATTTCTCAAACCACGGCTGTTTCATAACCCATTCAAGGTATGGCTTATCAATAACCGCTACATATTGAATTTTCTTACTTTTATACTTACCAAAGTGAAAAGTATCGGTTGGCTTCCCTTCTCTACTTTTTTCAATTGCCTTTATTTGGTCTTGAATTACCTTTTGAATATCTTTCAATGTGAATGTTTCATTTTTTGTTTCAATGGAAAGTTTTTCAAACTTCTCGCATAGTCTGGTGAGGGTGGTCATTGGTGTATATAGACTGGTAAACAATTTATTGAAAAAAAAATTAATTAATTATTTATCAACTTCACTTTCATTCGCTTTGCTCATTCTCGTTTGTTGATAAACATCGTTTGATATCCGTGCGGGATACCATCATTATCTGTGTAGAAGTCTCGCCCATGTGCGAGATACCATCGCGATTTATTAACGACTTTTACGACATTCTTTTGGTGTTGTATGCTAAAGTGTTCAATGTGTTGCTGTTTGCTGTTTCTGCTCGCGTGTATCTTCTTCATTATGAAGTCTCTTGTGTTTGTTAGGCTTTCGCCCTTGTCCATTAATTCATATGAAGCGGGATTTAATTTCTTTAAGTCTAAGCCTTTATCTCTGAAATGGAAGTGTGTTTCTTTATCATCCTTCTTTACATACTCCAACATATATAACTTAGGTGCTATCCATAAACCTTTTATTATTTTGCAACCAGTTCCAAGGTCATCATCCATTCCGCCGATTGTCTTATCTCTAAATCTCTTTATCCGTTCAATATTTCTGACATGGCTTTGAATGCTGTCTGTGTCTGTATAATAATAATCTCTGTCTGGGTCATTGTCTGGGTTGGCTTCAGTCATATACTTATACATAATCCGTCTGCTGTATGCTAGGATAAATGCCCCGTAGTGAGTGGGTTTTGTAATTTTTTCTTCCTTTTCATGTTCGTCTCGTGGAATACCAGAGATAAGCCAAAGTTCGTCATTGAATTTTTCAATATCGGTTATAACATGCTTAGCCCAGAATTTCCAATACTCATGATTTTTAGATATATATTTGCTTATTGTGTTTATCGGTCTCTGGATGGTTTTGCCGTATAAAGCATTCATAAACAACTTCGCTAATAAATATTGTGGAGTGCCTTTCTTTGAGTTTTGTTTTTTCTTGAATAAGTCCATATATAATCTTTGAATACTGGTTCTGCTTCTTCTGTGTAATAGCCCCGATTGATTTTGACTTGATATCCAAGTTTAATCATATTTTCAATATCAATAGATGTAAGCCATTGGTCTTTCATGTCTCTTAACTCCCACTTCAAACAACCTTTGCTATCTCTGTATGGCACTCGCGGATGAAGTAAAGTTTTAGGGCATACATAATCAACATTATATATTCCCATTCTTCCTTTCATTTCACCTTCAAAATCCTTGATTTCACCTGTCATAAATAATTTTAACATAGCCGTTGGATAGAGTGAGATAACATCCGCATCAATAAGATAATCAACAATCTCATCAAAACTTATTTCACCTCTTTTATATTTTTCATATTGCTTAGAGATAAATCTTCTTTTGCTTGGGTAAGTTCTAGCGCCATATACCGCTCTTCTAAAATCCTTCTCCTGTTTTAAATTAGGTAGTTGTATCATATACTTTCCGTCTATCTTCTTTTTCCATAGATTGAATGTTAATGAAGAAGTAGAGATAAAAGCGGTTAGGTTTGTTTTATGTTCATCAAATGTCTGCTTATTTAGTGTGTCATGAAGTTCTTTAAGCCCCATAACATCTTTCTCTAAGTATATCAAACATTCTTTTTTCATTTCCTCATCCATCTCTTCCCATCTTTTCCCCTTGCTATGGTCAAAGTCGCCCTTTGACACATTACATCCTAATGTTTCAAGGTTCTTTTTTAGACTTCCTTCTGTGTGCTTACACAAATCCCAGAATTTAATGTTCTTGTATTCCATAGAAATAATAGCACCATTATTTGTTAGTGGTGTGATTTTTATCTTTCTTTTGATAAATTCATTTTGAAAGAAGTAGTGGTCAAATTTACTACCATTAAAGGCATTAACATATAATGTCGCCTTAGGATTTCGCTCCTTTAATTTTTCAGCATATTCAAGGATTATATCAAGAAGTTTAGATATACAATTATCACCCGCTACATATTTAAAACCGATATTGGCGATTGTGTAGCCAGCGATATAAGGAGTGTGTAATTCATATGTGCTTGTAAATGTTTCAAAGTCATAATGAAATACTTCGTCCTGATTGTTATATTTCATTTCTTTGAAGGAAGTTAATAATGACCTTACCTGTTTATTTTTTTGTCTGAGTTTTGCTTTCGCATATGAAACCCTTTTATCATTACAGGTGTGTTTATTATAATATTCAGTGAAACAATTAGGACACTTATTTTTATTTCTTTTTACAAAACCAAAGTAATGTCCTTTTGCTAAATAACAAAGCACATCCGCAGTAATTAATGGGTCTGTAAAGTTTTTAAATGTTTGTTTTGAAGATGAGTCTGTCATTTCAAAATATTTTCCTTCAATACAATATTTTTTTAATATTTCAAATCCAACTGAAAAGGGTATGTATGAATTGGGTTCAAGATTAAACTCTTTTCTGATATCATTACATACTTTTTTATTCAGTTTTGATTTTCCTTTTATTGGTAAATTCAATGTATCCTTGAAGACATAGAAGAAGCAGTTATTATCTTTGCTTTGTGGGTTAATATGAATTCCTTCTGTTGTTTTATGTTTCTTATCACTTCCAGTTTCATTACATCCGCCCCCGTCCTCTTGGATAATTTCAACATTCATATATTGAATAATTCTGTCATATCCGTTAGCACTGGCTTCAAGGTTTTCTTCATTATATAAATATATATAGCACGAAATAAATCGTCTATATCTGTCAAATTTACCGCATTGAAAGTTTTCCATTTGAAAAACTTACTATCATCAGCATCTGTTATATAACCAAACTTAACATGTAGGCTTGCTTCTCCTGTCATACCTTTACTTTTTTCATCCTTTACCGCTTTCATAATTGTTAATTCAATCGCATCCATATCATAGAAGTTAATATCAAGGTCCTGAATGGGTATTTATAGCCGTTTATCCCTCTGTTCTTATCGGTCTTAGTTCAACAACCTTATATTCCCTCTGTTTAGTCTCCCGTGTCTTAGTTTCCCTTAAATTAGCCTTTGACTTTAAGAGTTCTACATTTTTCTTTGTTGGTCTTGGTGGTAATGGTCGTGGCATATGATTTTATATGTAGGAAATATAAAATATTGAGAAAAATATTAAATAATTATCTGTTATATTTATAACTAATAATATATTAACCTTTAAATAGAAATTCATTTCAATGCATCCTCCATTCTTTTTAATTTAAGCAAAGCCTGCTTTACCTCTTCTCTTTTTTTCTTTCTTTTTTCGGCTATCGCGGTTTTTTTTTTAATATAATATTCTATGGCCTTCTGCTTTCTGGGTCTTTTTTAACCCTTAACCGGTTTCAATCCCCAAAAGTGGCTTCAATCCCCAAAAGTGGTTTGAATTTTTGAGTTGAATAAAAACATAAATACCAATCGAAACAGGTTGTACTACGCTGCAAATTTAATATTTACGTGTTGGGGAAGCTATCTGTGAAAACCAGAATGTCATAGCTTTTCTAGAAGTGACTTAAATATGAAACTGAAACCAGGCACCAACCCTTTTTTTTCACGAATTTTCGTTGCCTTTTTTTACGTGGCGGGGACCTTTTTTTTTTTTTTCAACATCATGTCTGCGCACCAAGAGCTTCTCACAGTCCGTGTGCGTCTTCCGGTCAGGGAATTTGGTGAGGCTTATGCCAAACAAAAATGGCCTGATGACTGGAAGACGAGGGAGATTGAGGGTACTGTTTCTCGACAGTATGGTCGTACAAAAGACAAGTTTTGGATGAAGTGGGATGCGGAGGATGAAGACGATTCCATGATGATTGCTTCGGAGATTATCAAATACAGAATTCAAGGGAGTGGCTCTGCCGATAACGGCATACTTGGGCAAGGCCAGGAAATCGACTGAGATGCCAAAAATGCAATAAATGCTGGGTAGACTTGTTTTTCTTGAACCTCGAATTTTTCTTGTGATGTCGAATGGTCTCTGCGTGTTTGCAGTGAGGACGGCTTGATACCCAGCGACCCTGATGACGATGACTATGTGTACCTATCCCTACCTGGTTTCAGCTATTTTGTGCAATTTGCTTCTGTTTTGTTCTCGGCCAAGGACGATGCTGGAAGTATAGTAGATTTCTGTACTTCCATACATGCATCGGCGTTGGCTGTCAGTATTCCTTACTGTACTGTTTTCCAACAGACCGCCAGAGTCGGGGGATGAGTCGGGTAGTTCAATCGATGAAGAGGATCAAAAAGAAGGAGATATGGACAACAAACGAGCCCCTCATCCCAGCGACTCACTTGTCAGTGACGATGATGTCGAAGAAGATGAGGGGTCTGGTGAAGACGAGGAGGAGGATCCGGCACTAGAGATTGACGAAGGCGATAGCCTACCTGCCAGT
The DNA here is from genome assembly GCA_019918135.1 of Paulinella micropora. Taxonomy (NCBI): domain Eukaryota; phylum Cercozoa; class Imbricatea; order Euglyphida; family Paulinellidae; genus Paulinella; species Paulinella micropora. Next base: position 62,660 of record WBZZ01001951.1, read on the forward strand.
GAGTTCAAAGATGTCAAAGAATGGAAGGTGGGTGTTGCACCTCCTCGTGTGCTGCCGGCATTCGAAGGGCAGTCCAGGGCATCACTTTCTGTGCGTTCCCCCGACCTCCTCAGTATGGTGGATATTTTCTTTATGTTCTTACCCACGCAATTCTGGCAGAATGTCACAAGAAACACCAACAAGTATGCAACCTGGAAACGTAATCTCAACCCCTCAGAGCGTCAGCGGCCTTGGGTACCCGTGACACTATCTGACATACTTTCATTTTTGGCGATCCTTATAATGATGGGGGTGATGGGGTTGCCTGCTGAAACAGATTATTGGATTGGCGCTGTGTCAGACTTCTGGCAGTGGCCAGACCTTGCAAGCATCATGGGGTACGTGAGGTATCAGAATATCAAACGTTATTTTCATCTCACTGACCCCCGTCTGGCAGCTCCTCGTGACTCCCCTCAGTATGACAAACTTTTCAATGTTCGAGTCTTTATTGAGATTGTACAAGAAAATTTTCCTAGGCTGTGGGAATTGGGTCAGTGGGTGTCAATCGACGAGGGAATGATCCCTTTTAAAGGGCGTACCTACCTCAGGCAATACTTACCGAAAAAACCCATCAAATGGGGATTCAAACTGTTTGCTCTGTGCTGTTCAGTAACAGGCTATTTTTATACGCTGCTTTGTTATGAGGGTGAGGGAACGGTGCAGGACGATTCTGGGCACGGAATGACGTATGCAGTTGTTATGAAGCTTTTAGACCTAGCCGGCATCGACCAAAGCGGCAGGATCATCGCTTTAGATAGGTTTTACACAGGGCTGCAGTTGTTTTTTGACTGTGTCCTAAAGAGGGGCATCAACTGCATTGGCACTGTTGTCAAACCCAGGCTGAGGGCGGCAAAGGAGCTACTGGACGAAGTCAAGAAGAATAGTGACCGGGGCACGTCCGCAATGGCCACTTGGAGTCATAACGGAGTCACTATGCATGCTGTTGCTTGGAAAGACACCCAGGTGGTTTATTTTTTGTCAACTGTGTTGGGGGGTACCATGAGCCACGTCGAAAGGAGGCTGCATGGGGGGGGGGGGGGGGGGGGTGGAGCTACGGTTCCAGTGAATTGTTTTGAAATTTGCAAGACATAAACTCAGCACATGGGCGGCGTTGATACAGGCGATCAGTTACGACTTCGTTACGGAGTTGAGAAGGCGGTAAGATTCAACAAGCCTTGGTTCAAGTTATTTGCGGGTTTGTTAGATGTTGCGGTTACAAACACTACTATCATCTACCGTGGCAAACAGTTTCATGAAGAAAAAACACGCAAAGACATGCTCAAGGAACTTATTGAGGGTTTGGTGTCTTATGCGGGGCTTTTTGGAGGTTCTAGGAGCGCAGCGAGGGGCAAGCGTGTGATATGCCCTGGCTATTTGGTAAGTCTTACAAACGAGGCGAGTGATGGTAAGCGCGGCGCGGGTAAGCAGAACTCGGTTTGTTGTGCGGTGTGTGCTAGTAATGGAATCCGCAAGCGTACCAGTGCTTATTGCAGCGATTGTCGCTATTTTTTTTGCCGAACTGGAGAATGTTTTCCGTGGCACACAGTCAATCATTTCGTTCCATCTGGGAAATGTAAGAGGCAGCCGTTGTGACAATGATTGTCAAGGTTTTATTAGTTATTAAAGAACTGTTTTTTTACACAATTAGCTTCCACCGGGTTTAATTCAATTGAATTTAATAATATAACTGTCAAAAACCACAAATAGGGATAAAAAAACTTGAAATTGGGTCGGATCCCCAAACGTGGCTTTAGATCCCCAAAAGTGGCAAACCGGTTAAGGGTTAATAAAATCTCTTGCTCTTTTTCGCGTTGCTTCCTTTTTTTCTTCTGGTGTCTTATATAATGGTTTTCTACCAATGTTATATATATATATAGAAAAAAATAATCTTTAATTTAAATTAATAATTATTAAGGGATAGTAATTTCCATTCCATAATGTTTTCCAACTCCTCCACCATAAGTTGAATAATATACTCTTTTCTTTCCTTCAAATTTTAATGCAGGGGCTAAGTTTTTATTAATATAGCCTATATGTTTCCCGCTTTCAGTTTCAACCCTAACTGCATTTTTATCAAACTTATCTTCTGGTTCGTGTTTAATGAAAATTTTTTCGTTATTTCTTCGGAGATAAACAATATTATCCTGTCGCCCTTCAAATGAAACACCTACAACTCTTGTCGTCGTCATTTATATCTATAAAAATATAATTTGTTTAAAATAAAATTAATTATCGTTTATTTTTTATAATATCTTTCTATATCATCATTTCTTCTAATTATCATAGTGCAAGGATATCCATT
>WBZZ01001951.1:70000-74012 GCA_019918135.1 Paulinella micropora
GAGCGCGCCAGAAAGAGTGTAATCCACTTGCTTGTCTTAGGGCTGATGCCAAGAATCATCCTCATGGGGCGCAGCATTGCTGCCTCCAGCTTGGTGAGCTGCGATACGGGGGCACGCCAGACATCGAAGGCGTACTTCAGCTTGGCCCCCACAAGTTGATTCCAGCACATGAGACGATACCTAGCTTGTATCTCACCTGCACACCACAAAGAGTACCAACCTGCGGTGGCGACTTCAGTGACACGCGTAGCCCGCAGGGCCTGCTCCTTCCACTTCAGGTCGTCGGTGATAACCACTCCCAGGTACTTGTACTGACTGGTGACACTAAGCTTCTGGCCGCGAAACCACACCACGGGCTCACCTCGCTCCCTGATACTTGGTCGTTTCGCCTTGCTCGACGTGTAAATGGGCATGATTTCCGTCTTGCCGGGCTTCAAGTTGACTTCCAGCCGGTAATCTTCCGCGAACTTGGCCACAACATTGACCATCTTCTGGAGCTCGGTGCGACTGTGAGCGATGAGGGCCACGTCGTCCGCGTATAGAAGTGCCTTGATGTCGTTCAGCCGCTTCACATCCGTGATCTTGAGGGCACTCGCCAGCCGATCACACAGCTCATCCATAAAGACGTTGAAGAGTGTGGGAGAGAGAGGGGACCCCTGTTGGACGCCTACACCCTCCAGTACTTCGGGGGTGAGTACTCCATCAACTAGCACTTGCGACGAAGTCTGCTCGTAGCACCTGCGTAGCGTGCGCCAGAACTTGCCCCTTACACCCAGCTTCCAGAGCCTCTCAAATAGGCCATCTCTCCAAACAGACGGGAAAGCCTTGCGTAGATCGACGAACAGGACATACGACTCCCGCTTCTGCTGCTGACGCCCCTTCAACCTCTGCCAAAAGGTAAAGACCTGGTCCGTAGTGCGACGCCCCGGACGGAAGCCTCCCTGCTCTGGACGTAGCTTATCCGGGCCATCCACGAAGAGCGTTAGACGAGTAGCTAATAAGGACAGATACAGCTTACCAAGGCAACTAATAATCGAGATATCCCTCCAGTTGTCAGGATCCGTAGGATCCCCACCCTTGGGGATATTGACGATGATTCCCTTGCCCCAAGCTTTTGGAGTCCTCTCGGCTTCTCGAATCCAGTTGAAGTACTGCGTTAAGTAGGCATTGATGTAGGCGCCGCCATACTTGAGCATCTCGTTCTTCACTTTGTCCTCGCCACAAGCTTTGTGGTTATTCAGGGCACGTTGCCTTGCAAGGACCTCCTCTTGCGTGAACGGCTTGTCCAGCTCTTCGCAAGTGTCTTCACCTACTTCGTGCTCCTTCATAGCCCGGGCCACCTCATCTCTGAAGCAATCGTTCCAGTGGAACTGCCGCTTAGCTTCGGCTTCCTCCCACTCCAGCGAGCCTGCTTCTGCACAGCACTCCACCACAACAGCCGCACTTGCCGGATTTTCCCGTGGCTTCACCGAATTTTTCCGAAATTCCTCCCACCGAGCGACCTTTTCCGGCAGCGTACACGCCAGTGAGCCATCCTCCCTTTGCACCGGCGCGGAGACCTTCGCTCTGCGTGCCCCGCCAAGCCGCTTCGCGAGTAGCCAAAAGCGCTTTGAGGATTGCTCGCGTTGACATTTGACCGCTTCTTCCTGCACTTGCTTGAAGGAGGCGGACTTCTTGGCCCGAGTTGCCTTCCGAATTTGCTTGCGGAGCCGTAGCCAATTCAGACGGGCTTCCGCATTCGATTCATCCCTCCTGTATGCTGCGTAGGCCTCCCGGCGCTGCTGAATGAGCTCCTTTAGCTCCCCGTCGAACCAATTGTTGGTGAAACGGGGTCGTATACATCTGGAGCCAAGGACCCGGTGCGCCGCCATTCGGAAGGACTGCGCCACTCGCTCGGTGACGTCATCTACCACCCGTTGGCTGTCGGCACCACCCGATAGGTCAAGCTCAGGCAGCTGATGCACTCCAAGCTTCTGTAGGCAATGCTGGAATACGTCATCGAACTTGTCGCGTAGATAATCCAGCGCTTGCTTCGCAGCGTGATCATTACCCGAGACACCAGCACCAATAAGCTTATCAACACGAAAGGACTTGTAAGGTTTCGCAGCCCGCTTTGGCCGGCGCTGGCCGCACCACGTCAGTTCGGCCCATACTGCCTTGTGGTCCGTATCAAGATCATCTTCGCATACTCCGAACTTTGCTCCAGATGCCAAGCCAGGCGACGCGCAGATGTAATCGAGGAGGTGCTTGCCTGTGCCCATGCCGCGCTGCTCACGCCGGGACCACCAGTAACACCCTTCCACTGGGCACGAGAAGCCGCTCAGATTTCGCAGGCCCGTAGCGACGAGGACAGCCGCGAGTCTCTTGCCGTTCTCCGAACGTACCGGTGCTCCCTTATCATCGACCTCCCCGTGCTGACCGACGATGCCCTCCTCTTTTCGGCTGCATGCCGGCCCGAGCTTCGCGTTGGCATCCGCCACCGTGACCACAAGACCTTTGGCTCCAAAAAAAGCTATAGCTGCCTGCCAGGCCGCATACGCCTCTGACGACTCTTCTTCCTGCGTTTCCTGGGGAAAGTAGCCGTTGCCCACATAGATATCCTGAGCGCCGGTAACACCCGAGGCGATACGCAGCCACACTTGCTGCCGGTGGTCGACGGGGGCTGACACCAGGTTGCAATACGGACCAAGGAAGTTAGCCACCGCGAATAGAACCCCACCCTTGCAGCGATTTTTCTCGCTGACCTCCGCAGGTTTTCCAAAAATCCGGAATCCTTCCAGGCTGCATTTGGAAAGTTGCTTCTTGCCCATGCGGTGCTCCTGAGCCCCGATGACTAGCCAGCCCTCGTGCTTGTAGAATGATGCCCATTCCGCCGTGCCTACGTTGTCGTATCCCGTTTTACCCTGCCAGTTGTGACTCGCGACGAGTAGCTTGAAGCCGGTATCGAACTGCTTGGAGCGGTGCTTCTTGGCTCGTTTCCGGACCCGACGGCCGCGCTTGGCTTCCGCCCCCGTGCTGCCCCCTCTGCAGGTGCTTGCGCAGGTTGGTCCCCCACTGCACTGGCCGCCGAATGCAGGGGCACCACATGCACATCAGCACACTCAGACACACACTTAGGTGCATCGGCAGCCAATTCCGAAGACACCACCTGCACATCATCGACACATTCTTCATGCAGAGGCAAGACGCGATATCCCGTCGCAGCTTCCTCCTTCCGGACCGCCGCTTCCCCACGCAGATGGATGCGAATAAGCCTTCGGACACGTTCCCTGTCCCTGAACCTGCGCCCAAGGGCCACATTGACCCCTCTGCCGAAGAATTTGAGATGTTTGAGTTGCTGCAACGCCGTCTGCCTGCTGTCATCGTCCTCGTAGACCAGCTCCAGGTGACGAGACATTCGCTGGCCTTGCCACTCCATTACCGGGACCACCAGACCAAGACCGCTCATTTTGGAGGCGATCTCCTGTAGATTGGCGCGTTCTGAGAGCCCCCAGACAATCAGATTACGCCCGTCCTTGTCGTACCGATCTACCCGCCGGTACCGTCGAGGCGGCGGTGCCATCTGCCATATAGCGCCGCTCGCCTTATGTTGAAGCGCCGACCCGTGTGCCAGGTTTGGGGAGGAAGGATGAGGCGCAGCTAAGATAGCCTCTCCACGTGGTTCAGGAATTCCGTCATATACGCGAGCCCTCATCCTCCCATCCTGAGACATCGGGCCAGAGCCCGTCGAAGAGGCATTCCCACGGGGATTGTCCAGGTCTTCGGCGATTCTACCTTGTCCCATAAGGGCCACAGTGGTAGCTCCGTGCTTCGCGTATTTGTAATCCATTGAGAGTTGTAGACGGCCAATGTCGCTGGCCATCACCGCCGCGCCTCTTTACGCCGAGGAAAGCGCCCGTCCATGCAAATAGCATCGGCGGTATCTGCAACACACACTACACGCATTTCCGCCGGTGTCACTGGACGCTGCCGCGTCGCTTCGTGCCCTTCGGCGCCCGCCAGCACCCCCAGC
>WBZZ01001952.1:0-20000 GCA_019918135.1 Paulinella micropora
TGTGTCAAAGGAAGGCGCAGTAAAAAATTGATTCTCTGCTCCTCCTGTGTCAAAGGAAGGTGCCAGATCTCCTCCTTCTGCATGAGCGTCAACGAACTCCTCTTCGTTTCCTGGGGTTCGCTCACTCTCCCCCCCTCCTTCCTGCCAGTCTTCAGACCTAGTAGACATGGATGCTGAAGGAATACGGATGAGACAGAGTTGTTTCTACCCCGTAATGGCTATGTTCGTCTATGAGGAACGAATAGAGAGAAAAAACGAAAAGACAGTATAGAGAGAGAGCGTCTCACCTCTATGTCTTATGTGTGTTTTTTTTTTTTTTTTTTTTTTGTTTTTTTTTTTTTTTTTGTTGTGAGAAAGAAGTAATCTGTACGACTTTCTCTGAAAATTTGATCTCCTTCTCCACTCCTCTTTTCTTTTTCTCTTTTTGTTGTTGTATCTGTTATGAGGTACGAGGACCTATGTACAGATAATGTCAAAGAGGCTAGAGAAGCACTCCTTGAGAAGTCGACTTGTCGTCTGACACTTGTTCAGACCTATTGTCGAAAGACAGTCAGAGATTTGCAAAAATACTCTGATGTGTGTGGTTTGAGAGGCAACAAAGTGCACAGACTTGAAAGGTAGAGTACTACGCTCGTGTCCTTCAAGTTTGTTTGTAACTGTGAGTGTTTGTTTGTACGTCTGTTGACCTACTCTGTCTCTGTCTCAAGAGAGAACAAAAGAACAGCTACGAGGTCTGGTGTCTGGCCTCCTTGTGAGGACACAGATGCAGGCTGTGGAGAGGGTACTGAGACACCTACTCACAAACGCCTAGACGTCTAGTTTTGCAAAAAGAGCTGTGTGGGGATGTGCTGGAGTATTTGTTTTTTGGAACACCTACTCAGAAGAGATAGATCTGTCCAACTTTTCTTTCTGCTGTTCCAAAAACAAGCCAGAAAAGAAATCAGCCTCGTGCTGGTGACTCCAATGTTACAATCCCCGAAGATAGCTCAATAAAAAGTCGGTAATACAACCAGACACAAATCCCCAAAAGAGAATGATGTCTCGTTATATTAGCTCAGTGAAGCCGAAAAGAAAACGGCAACAGACCAAGGTTAAAATGGCATTAGGTCCAATCCGGCCAAACGATATTGAAAATAATGGGAAAAAACTAGGTGCACCTCACACCAGAAAAAAGGTACTTTTTACCGGCTATCCGGGGGGTGATGCCTACAAAAGCATTAACTGCTCAAAGTTCATCCGCAAGTAGATTAGCACTGAGAACTGGCGCCGGGACACTCATTCAGAGACAGTAGCTTCTGTTACAATGGTATATACGATATTTACTGAATCAACGATAACTGTCCTAACGATATGAAGACTGAGAAATACCTAAAGAAGGGACTCCGTAGCCTCCAGACCAAGGATAACTGACAGCCTCGAATCGGAACCGTCGTGGTAGGTCACGTAGTAATAGATTGGTAACAGACTCTGAGATAGTAACTAATATCTCCAGATGATGTATCATACGTTTTTTTTAGGCATTTTAAGCGTTGGTAAAACGGGAGTATAATATTATATTGCTGACGACATTCAAGACAAAAAAAAAATAATGAGTTTTTCATTTTTGAGTCAGTTTTTCGGTTTTCGTTGAAATCTTGGTTTTCATGCATTTTTTCAGTTTTGAATGAAATTTTCAATTTTGTTTGGAACTTCAAGACTGTTATTAACTTAATATTATTAATAATTTATTAATGAAAAACTTGATTTAGTTGTTAATACTACTAATTAACATTGAAAACATAGAAGATGAGCCAATATAATATTAATATGAGTTAGCAATCAGATGATTTGATATTTAATATCAGGAGGCGAGTCACGCCTCAGTTATGGAATACAATGTTCGTACTGAGCAGCTACTGACCGCAGCTGAAAAGGAGATCATAATGCATATTTGCACACGAGAGAGAAAGGGAGGGAGGGAAATTCCACCCCCCCCGCCCCAAAACCCAAAAAAAAGCAAAAACACAAACCCCCCCCCCCCTTCCCAAAAAACCAACAAAAATATTGTACACATAAATAACAACAAAAAAACAGCGATCAACACAAACAAGAACAAAAAACAAAAACACAAAAAAATAAACAACAATAAGAAAAAAAATACAAAAAAATTTTATTAATAGAAAAAGAGAAAGAAAATACGAGGGAGAAAAGAAACGAAAAAAGACAGGCAGAGAGAAAGAAAAGAAAGTAAAAAAGAAAAGAGAGAAAGGAATGATTACCAAGTGTAAGGGCAAGAGAAAAGAAAAAAAGGCGGAAAACACACACACACACACACACAAAAGAAAGAACTTGAAGAAACCCAAGAGAAAGAGAGAGAGAGTGAGAGAGAGAGAGAGAGAAAAGAACTGACAAAGAAAAGAAAGGAAGGATTATCAAGAGTAAGGGCAATAGAAAAAGGAAAGAACTCAAGAGAGGGAGAGAAAAAGAAAACGAAAAAGAAAAGACAGGCAGAGGCAGAGAAAAAAAAGAAAAGAAAGTAAAAAGAAAGAAAAGAAGAAAGAAAAGAAGAAAGAAAAGAAGAAAGAAAAGAAGAAACGAAGGATTACCAAGTGTAAGGGCAAGAGAAGAGAAAAGACAAGAAAGAGAAAAAAGAAAAAAGGCGGAAAGAAAAGAGAAAAAAGAAAGGAAAGAAAAGGAGAGAAAAGAACAAAGAAAGGAAAAGAAAGAAAAGAGAGAAGGATTACCAAGTGTAAGGGCAAGAGAAAGAGAAAAAGAAAAGAAAGAGAAAAGAAAAAAAAGGCGGAAAGAAAAGAGAAAAAAGAAAGGAAAGAAAAGAGAGAGAGAGAGAGAGAGAGAGATCGAAAGAAACGAAAAAATAGAACAAAAGAAAGAAAATAAAAAAGAAAAGCGAGAAAAGAGAGGAAGAAAGAAAGGAAGGATTACAAAGTATGAGGGCAAAAGAAAGAAAGAAAGAAAGAAAGAAAGAAAGAAAGAAAGAAAGAAAAGAAAAGAAAAAGAAAGAGAACAAAAAAGAGAGAAAACGAATGGAACGAAAAGAGTTCTGAAATTCAAAGAAGCAAGTAAGCAGACGAGACAGAGAGAGACTTTGTGTGTGTGTGTGAGAGAGAGAGAGAGAGAAAGAGAGTATACGAGAAGGATAGAAAAGAAAAAAGAGAGAAAAGAAAGGAAAGAAAGAAAGGAGAGAAAAGAACAAAGAAAAGAAAAGAAGAGAGAAAAGAGAGAAAAGAAAGAAAGAAAGCCGAAAAGACCTCTTATTGAATCTGATGAGATGTCGACGTACCTGTGACACACAACATGGTGAAAAGAGCACTGTGAGAGCAAGAACAAACACCTACCAAGGACTCCTTGAGCACTCCCTTGGCCAGTTTGAATTTTTGCACCCACAAACAGGAAGCATGCAGCTGTCCGGCCAAAAATCTGTTTACAAAAAAGGCAGCAGGTCCAGGAAAGATCGGTGAGTGGTGCCCCCAAGGAGCATCGAAGTTTTAGATTTTTGGCCGGACAGCTGCGTGCTTCCTGTTTGAACTGGTCCCTCGGTGAGCACCCGTAGTAGATGATACGCAAAAAGGTGGCAACGACTAATAGCCACTTTTTAACTTTTTGACTACAAAACAGGCATCACACATACCAGCAAAGAAAACCCCCAAATTCGCCGCCCATCTATAATCTAAAAGAGATTATAGATTTCTATAATCTAAAAGAGATAGCACACTAACATATTACATAATAAGAAAACCCTCCATTTTAATAAACCTTACAAGGTTTCAAGCGAGACAACCCAATTGATTGATTCTTCGTCATCACCCACCTTTTTCATCAAGGCTGAGAGAGAAGGAAAGACGAGAAATTTCCTCCTCTTCTTTGCCAAGAGAAACCAGAAAGAAAGTTTTCTTTCTTGGTCTTCTCATGGTTGCATCGCGTTCAACCCAAGCGAACAAAAAATTTTCATTTCTCTCCGCCTCCCTACGACTGAAAAATTTTCGCTCTGCTTGAAGAGAAGTTATTTTATCCTTCCCAAGCCGAGCGAAATCCCTAGGAACCCTCACTAATCTGGGGTTCTTCATCTCCGGTGGGGCTTTGGTTTCAATACCTCCCCAAGGCTTCCAGATACCTACCACATTCATTATCATGAAAAAAGAAACGATAGAGTTAGGACTTACCCCCAGCGAGGTTGATTTCGCCGAGTCGGTCGGCTAATTGGTTAGGCTCCCCCATAATCTATTACACACACAAATAACATGTGTAATAGAAATTTCTTTGAATGATGGTGGGGTTTAAACCCCTGGTTTTTAAAAAAAACCATTTTACACTAAGTCTTTTTTATTCCGAGTTGCTATCTGCATTCTCGGTTCTGAAGACTCCGTGCATGTTTCTATCGTTTTTACGTTTAATGCTACTATTAATGCTATCATTTACGTATTCATTAATACCATCACTGGAATATTTGTTGAAAGAAGCGTTAAAAGATAAATGCTCGTTCTCAGTTCCAGCGATAATATTATTCATGACAATAGCGGAAAGTTGGCCACGATTATCTTTTTTCCACCTATAAAAATTATCTATTTCTTTACTTTTTTTCTGTTTCAATTTCTTTTTTCTCAAGCGAATAAGTGAACCTCCTCTACTTCATTATTTTCAATAGTCATTCGTTTTAACATCTCATTGATAGCATCAACCTTAATTATGTCTGTCTGTTTCTTTTCAACGAGACGAGCGATTTCTTTGTCAGTCTTCATAATTCTTTCCTCAGCATTTATTTTGCTCTTCATGAGCCGTTCCTTGCTAAGTTTTTGTATTTCTACATTTTCCAACCAATCATTTTTGGTTTTATTTTCTCTCGGAATTAGTTCCTCTGACATAGGAACTCTTTTGGTCGCCTCAGTGAAATTATGTAAAATTCCTTTTGGTTCTTTGGTCGCCAAAAGACCAAACTGATGATGGACATATTCGCGGAAATATAATTTCTAGAATTTGATGTAATAAATAACACTTCAAATACGTTCTTTTTTACCAATTTATCTAGCACCGCTGATATGGTAAAATCGTTGGTAAGCACGCCGCGGAAAAATCGGTCGCCAGTTCAACTCTGGTTGATGTTTTTATCGCTTCGCGGTCTGTTTTTTTGCAGAATCTTCTATTTTTCATCCGCATCAAATAATTCAAATACTTTCTTTTTCGGCAAAGTAATTGGCAATGCGTGTATAGAAAAATGGTTAGTAAGCATGCTGTTGAAAATTTGGTCGCCAGTTCAATTCTGGTTGATGATTTTCTCTATACTCATTGTCTACTATTTTTTTTGCTTATAAATCTAATATTACCTTCGCCTTTTTTTCTCGCTTTGAAGTTCTTATGTTCTCTTGCTGAATGTCTTCTCTTTTTAGCAGTTCTTTAGTCTTTTTTTCTTTAATAATTTCTTTAGTTTGCTCTTTCATATCTTTTTCTTCGTCAATTGGTTTAACAAAATCAGTTTTTAACAAATCTCTTGGACTTACTAACTCATCGTTATTTAATATGATTTTAAACCCCTTTCGTCCCTTGACTTTATAAATAATTTTGCTGAAAGTCTTTCCACCTTTGGAGAAAACATTCCTTTTGTTTTCTTTTCTTACACTATCGCCAACATTAAATTCTTCAATTAAAGTACTAATTAAATTATCACGTGTTATCGCTTGTTTATTTTTGTCTCTCCCGAAAAATACATCCGATGGTTTAGCCCGTATTCCTCTATGCACTTTATGATTATAAGCATCAACTAAGTCTTGAATATAACTAACCCAATCAAAATTACGATTTGTTTCAAATAAAAGGTCAAGCCATCTTCTAATACTTCTTGTCACTCTATCAACAACCGCAAGTGCTCTATGGTCGCCAACTTCAACGACATCGTGTTTAATTCCATTTTCATTAAAATATTCACGAGTTGCTCCTTTATATTCTCTCCCGCTGTCAGTAGTAATTGATTTAGGTTTATATTTGATTGATTTCAAAGCATAATAAACTTCTTTTGCTGTTTTATTTTTTAATGGAATGATTATTAAATATCTTGAATGACTAACATCCAAGCATAGCCTTTATTGCTCCACACGTAGTGTGAGCCGTCCGCAAGGCGGACTGTCCCTTTCTTATCTTTTATCTTACTCATATCTGCTAAGTCAAGAAAGACTTGGTCTAATGGTTTATCAACCCATATAGTGTTCCATATTTTTGGGTTCTTTTTCTGGTGGTGAATTTCCAGTGCTTCTTCTTCCTTTGTTTTAACTACTTCTCCCGTAGGTGTGTCTTCTAATGGACTATTACGATTTTGATTATTAATAATTGTATGTTTATTATCCATTTATACAAAATATGAAAATATTTTTTATACATATAATGCCGACCGTAAAAGTCCTGAGAAAGGTATTAGGTGAAGAAAAAAGGAGACATTGTCCAAAAATTAGCAAATTAAAAAAGGCTGAACTGCTTAAATTAATGGAACATTATGGAAAGATGGTCTCGGAAAAGAAAAAGTTTAAGAAAACTACGAAACCACCACCTAAGTTTAAACCTTCGGAAAAAAAAACAAACTTCTATTAAGACGACTAATGAGATTTCATTAAGTGGAGATAAAATGAACGAAATTGAAATTATTAATAGAGAAATTGATGAAGTATATGAAATTACGAAAAATTTACCTTCATATAAAGAACTAAGAAGAAATACTGCTGATAAAACATTTAATTCAATTAGAAAGAATTTTATTAATAAATTCTACAAATATCAAGAACCTTTACTTGAAAAAGTAAAAAAAACATATGAAAAGCAATGATTGGAAGAATACACTAAAAATTAATGCTCAACATTTTGCTGATGCTTATAAACTTTTTAAGAAAAAAAGAACTTCAATCACAAGAGAGTTTAATAAAGATATATGGAATAAACGAGTTAAATTTAGTGGATAAATTAAAACTTCAAGAAACATTTTTCAATATCATTATTTTTTTCTTTCTTAGCACCACCAGAAGATTGATTATACACTTTTACACTCACACTGCTAGACTTCTTACCGTTCCCCTTCTTTGGTTTTGTTATTTCTTCTTCACTACTCTCACTTTCGCTTTCACTTTCTTCACTTTCCTCAGGCTCAGTCTCTGGCTGATATCATTGCGGAAAAGATGGCTAAAATGAAAATTAAAAGAGCGAAAGCGGAAACTAAGAGAGCGAAGAAAAATAAGTGAAATCAACCTCATCCTCACTCTCACTCTGCTCAGGTGTGTCATCTTGTTCCTTCTCATTAATGATATTGGTTGCTAAATTCTTATTTTCTATCTCTGCTATTTTTCTCTCCATATCTTCGTCTTCGCTTTTAACCGCGTTTCGGTATTGTGCCAAAACATTTTTAGCATGCTCCATCTTTCGTTGTTTCGCTTTCGCTTTTATTCCTTCCACAGCATTACCCCAATTCTTACGGCTTGCTTCGGGACTCGGCATATTCTATACTAAGATTTTTATATTTTTAGTATTTACAAATTAATTAATTAATTGATATTTGACAATCTCACTTCGTGCTATCGCACTTTCGTTTATTGTCAAACATCATTTTAAAATAAAATTTAGTTTTTAATAATATAGGAACCGATTTTCTAAAACCAACGAAAGCGTAGCGAAAGTTGGAATTTAGAAAATCAATATGTCAGGTTCATCCTTTAAGTCGCTCTTAGGTTTGTCAGAAATTGCAGTGGACTCACTAGATATAAAAAATTTAGACTTAACCAATACCAACATAGTGGGCTTAAACACAGACAGAGTGCCAGAAGATGCTGACCCCGTAAATCTTTATTACACTGACGGCCGATTTGATACAAGGTTATCCAGCAAAAGCACAACCGACATCAAAGAAGGAAAAAATTTATACTATACAGAGCAACGAGTAAGGGACAACGACGAAGTCAAAGCCTCAACTCAACACCGCTCTAATACCTCCAATCCACACCAAACCAGTTTATATAATTTGATAGACACAAACATATTTGCACAATCGAGCGGACAATACTTAACTTACAACGATGTAGAAGGCAAATGGAAGAATACAGCCCTTGGTTCAATTGATACACTTTCAGATGTGGTTATAACCGCGCCGATAGCGATAAATAGTTATCTAACATATAACTCAATAAACTGGGTAAATAAAACATTTCCGATAAATGTGGATGAATTCGGCAATATTAGTATGGGAAGGAAGAATATAACAGGAGTTAATTTACTAAATACCAAAGATGTTGATGAATGGATATTTGATAATGATAATAATGATAAAGTTTCAGCGAGTGGAAGTATAGATAGCCACAGCGATGTGACAATAACGGGCTTCCCCGCAGATAATCAATTACTCATTTATAGCACGGGACAATGGAGAAACACCACACCACCCTTTCTTAGATTAGACGGCACTGCTAGTATGACTGGAGGACTAAATATGAATGGTTATGCTATTTCAGGGGCTTCTACGTATAATGGAATTAATCTCACTACTCTCGCAGTTGATGGTTCGGTGGTTAAACTAACAGGAGACCAAACCATAGGAGGAATTAAAACATTTAGCAGTATAATAAATGCGAGTGCGGGGATTGATATGAAAAGTCAAAACATTACAAATGTAAATCAACTAAATGGCAGGTCTATCACAACTTGGCTATCAGAGCACGATACGAACACGGCGAAAGTGTCGGCGAGTGGAAGTATTGATACACATAGCGATGTGATTATAACAACAGCATCAGATAATCAACTACTCATTTATAGCACTGGACAATGGAGAAACACAAACTCGCCCTTTCTTAGATTAGACGGCACTGCTAGTATGACGGGAGGACTAAATATGGGAAATCAAAATATAACAAATGTAAATCTTGTTGATGGTGTGGATGTTTCTGTTCTTGATACTTCGGCAGTTAAAACCTCAGGAAACCAAACCATAGCAGGAATTAAGACATATAGCAGTGGTGTTGAAATAACAGGAAATTCAATCAATTCAACGACGAAGGGAACATTCATTGTTTTCAATTCTACCAGTAATATTGGGTCTATTGTTAGTTTGGATATGAACACGGCAACATATTACAACTTTGAAATTTCTGCGAAAAAAATAAGTTTTATTATTGATGGGACGATTGTTTCGTGGTTTGATGCTACTGGCTTATATTGTAATAGTAGTCGGATTGTTAATCTAGGAGCACCACAAAATGCGAATGAAGCGGTAAATAGGCATTATCTGGATGATAATTGTGTGAAACTAACAGGAGACCAAACAATAACAGGAATTAAAACATTCAATGGGACGAGCACTGTGATAAAATATCTAACTTTAACGCAAACGGCTGATTTTAATAATCAAGTTATCATTAATGGTGGAAATATAACATAAAATGGGGCGAGGATGTTAAACCGAAATGGAGGAGATATATTCTTTTCACAGACATCAGGTGATTATCAATATTTCTTATTTTCTCTAAATACTGCTACAAGTGGAACCGCGAACCAAAGAGGTTATGTATTTACGAATGTAGCATTTGATGTAAAAGGGGCGGGACTTTATATTTCAAAACTTTTGGATAATAAAAGTGCTTCGTCTGACATTGTCCGTTTTAACAATGCTGGCGGTATGCGATTTTATGGTGCTTTGGATATGAACTCAAACAACATAACAAGTGCTGGGACAGTTACTTCAACCGCAGGTATAACTACAACCGCATTAACGGCGAGCGGATTATTAACAGCAGATGGCGGTTGCAAGTTATCTATTCAAAATAAAGTAGATGGAGGAAATGGACAGGGTATATTTCTGTGGGATACGGACAACACAGGATGGGGGATTTATATGGCTCAGCCTGGGACAGGTAAAAGTCTATCTGGAGGGTCTGCGGTTGCAGGCAACGATATTTCAGGCTTTGCTATAAGATTTAGGTCTGGTTTTGCTTCAACAGATGGTTTTGTGTGGGAAAATTCTAATGAACAATTGTTAATGTCATTGAATGGCGCAAATGGAACTTTATGGACAAAAGGATTGATAACGGCTACTGCGGGAGTATCGACAACGACGTTAACAACAAGTGGCTTACTAACTGCGAATGCGGGGATTACATACACTGGCACACTAACGTCAGTAACGAATGCCAGTGGGGCGAAAATAGGAATTCAGGGACTAACAGACGGAACAAATGCAAAATGAATATTTCTATGGGATAACACCAATACAAGTTGGGGAATTTATGCGGCATCTGGTGGAGTTGGAAACACTAGAAGTTTGGCAAATGCTTTGGCTGTTTCAGGAAATGATTTTAGTTCATATAGTTTTCGTTTTAGGGTTGCTAATGATGCTACGATGGGTTTCGTGTGGGAGAATTCAGGAGAGCAATTGCTAATGTCACTAAATGGCGCAAACGGAACTTCATGGACAAAAGGATTAATAACTGCAAATGCGGGGATTACATATTCTGGGTTGCTAACGACCACAACTAATAATGGAGCAAAAATAGGAATTCAAGGACAAACAGACGGGACGAATGCGAGAGGAATATTTGTATGGGATACTGCTGATTCAACTTGGGGGATTTATATGTCTCAGTCTGGATCAAATAAATCATTAAGTGGAGGAACAGCACCAGCAGGAGGAGTAGGCGGAGGATTAACTTCTTATGCTATTAGATTTAGAGTGAATAATTCTTCAACGAGTGGGTTCATATGGGAGAATAGTTCAAATACTGCTTTAATGTCTTTGAAAGCAAGCGATGGACAATTATGGGTATTGTCTAATCCAATTCAATATTCAGACAGGAGAAAAAAAGAAGATATAAATGAATGCTTAGGCTTAGATTTTATTAATAAGTTAAATCCAGTCTGCTATCGTATGATTGATGATAAAAAAATGTAGGACTGGCTTAATAGCACAAGAATTAGAAGAAATACTAACAGAAATGAATATGCTAGATTTTGGCGGTTTTATAAAAGAAACAATTATGGTTCCGTGTCCAAAGCAAAGAAAAGAATGCGAATTGAAGGGTGTGAGTGTTAATCCAGAAGATGTTAAATGTGTTGATAGTGGTGATGTCGGCTATGGTATAGGTTATTCCGAGTTTATCGCCCCGTTAATTAAGGCCACACAGGAGTTATCGGAAAAGGCAGTTAATTTAGAAAAAGAAAATAAACTTTTACTTAATATACTACAAGACCAAACCAACCAATTGGCAGAAATACGAGCAGTCGTTTTTTCAAATGTCAAACAATAATACAACTAGACTTCACAGACCACCACCTATTATGGATATGGATGGCGAACTAACTCCAGAATTAAAGTCCCGTGTTCTTGAAGTAGAACTAAAGACTAAGGAAAAAAAAGTAGAGCACGAATTGGAAGATAACTGGAATTGTTGTTGTATAAAAAACAGACTAACCGACAGCAGACTTATTAAATACTTATTTCAATGGGTATCATTATTGCCATTATAACCCTTTGTATCGTGAGGCTATCTAAAAAGAACTTACCTTGTGAGGTTGCTAATACTTATGTCGGTATTTTGACCTTACTCATAGGAATATGCCTTCCATCGCCTTCCAGTTCAAAGAAGTGAGCACTCGTATAAGTGGATTTTATACCACGAAGCATCATTACCAGCACAGATTAATTAACGGCAGGACTTCATCAAAACTAACACACCAATCACTAATTGGCTATTTAAATTTAGTTTCTATTCCTTGCTTTATACAATAAGCACAACTCTCATTCTTTTTTTCGCTTACCCGCGAGTAAAAGTCGCAGGCCGTCCGACCTAACACAAATCTCCAACAAGTTGGAGATAACACAAACAAGAATATTAAAATCATTTTTTTTTTATATTTTACAAAATATATGATGGCTGACTATAAATACCAAAATATTGTTTTTCTAAGCAATGATTTTGTTGGAAGCAAAACATTTAATAAAAATATTCAAATGTCATTCACACCGACCAAAATGAATGTTAAGTTTATTCACTACTATAACGACCAGACGGAAACCAAAACCAGAATTCTTTATATGGACAGAATTGGAATTATTGGCACATTTTCCGACAGCACTACAGCAAACATTTCAAACCTCAGTTATAATTTAGGTGTCGTTGGATGGACGGACGGACAATATACATTTAAAGTCCTTGAAACCGACAGCGGAAATATTGATACAGGAAATTTAGCTGGAAGAATTGTTGTGTGTTTGGACTTCTTAGCTTAACTGGCAGATTGTTGCGGATTTATCCGCAACGAATTTCTTTCTTAGAATATATAAGTGGAGAAGTTGAGTAACGTAAAGGTTAGACCAGTAAAACAAGAGGGCGATGGAAATAAAAAAGCAAAGGGTTATAAATTATTTAATGAGCCTTATGCCAATATATTTCTACTTGCCCGTAAGAAGAGCGGGAAAACAACAGCACTCTTTGAAATACTGAAACGGACGACAGACAGAAAAACCCGTATCGTCATTATTGCTTCAACAATACACAAGGACTACATTTATAAAGCAATAGTAAAGCACTTTAAGAACAGGGGAAACCCGATGGCAATATATACCTTTCTCAAATCAGATGATGTGAATGTCATTGATTATGAGTTAAACTGAACAAACCAAAAGAAGAGCAGGAAGGCGAAATTAAACAGGACGATAAAGAACCGATGGAGAAACCGCAATTTCTTTATTTTGGAAAAGAAAAGAAACAGATAAAGGAGGCACCAAAAGAGCGACCAAGCAAGTCTATTTCGCCACAGGTTGTTTTTGTCTTGGACGATTTAGGAAGTGGATTAAGAGACAAGTCCGTAAGTGATTTGTTAAAAAAGAACAGACACTATAAATCAAAGGTGATTATGTCAAGCCAGTATCTGAATGACCTACGACCAGAAGCCATTAAGCAGTTAGATTATTTATTAATCTTTCCAGGCCTCTCAGGACAAAATGGAACTCGTGTATAAGCACTTAGACTTATCTTTTGATTTTGATTATTTTCTTCAAAAGTATCACGAAGCAACAAAGGAACGATTTAATTTTCTTTATGTTTCAAGTGTTGATAATGAGTTAAGAAAAATTTTAATTTTCGTCTAAAATAATGATATTTGACCATTTCACTTACATTCAATGTTGGATGAGAGTGTGGATTTTTTAATATCTTTTAATTAATTATTTTTCTGTATTATATATGCCAGTATCGCCAGTGATAATTTCACAACCATCAGGACAATGCCACAGAAGGGAGGAAAAAAGAAAACTAAGAAGGGATGTGGTCAAAAGGGAGGAAAGATTAACTGGGCTAAGGTCGGGAAAACCGCAATGACTGTTAATAAATTCCTTCGCGATAACAAGATTATTTCAAAGACCGCTAATGCCCTTGGCGATGTCGGGGTTCCATATGCGTCTCGTATTGGTTCTAGTTATGGTAAGCAACGAGGAGGGGCTGTAAAGTTTCGCTGAAGATATTTGACAATTTCACTCTCATTCGCTTTGCTCATTCTCGTTTATTGTCAAACATCGAATGGTTAGTTAATGAAATGCAATTCTAAAATATCATAGTCCATTATTTTTTCTATAAAAAAATAGATGTTTTAGAATATAGCGAGAAATCTGGCGATTAGCCAGATAGAAGCGCAATTCTAAACTATCTATACAATGGTCGCTAAGACTAAGAATGTGAAAAGGGCAAAAGCCCGTCCACCACGAGTGTATAGAAATAAGAGCGGGAGGCCTTATATTATCCAGAAGGGTAAAAAATATTATCTTAATTTTGGTAAGAAAACAAATGATTTAAGCACATTACAAATTGTTAAACTTTTTATGAAATATATCGGTAATAAGCCAAAGTCGCAAAGGGCTAGTCGCAAGCCAAGGGAAAAAATAATCAAATCTGATTTCAATCGTCTTGAACACGAGAACCGAAACCAGATACAAAGCAACTTACAAAAGAAATATGAGTTAATACATGACGAGGAAGAAAAGGAAAAGAAGAAAAGGGAGGATTTAGAAGAGGAGAGGAAGAGGCAAGAAAGAAAAGACATAGCCGATGCGAAGGAACAAAAAGATATAAAGGACAGGGAACATAAAAGAGAACTGGCGGAGATTAAGGAAAGACAGGAAGAAAAGGATAGGGAACAGAAGAAGGAACAACGACTTATTCAGGAACTAAATGCTGAACGACTACATAGACAGGGATTATTGACGGCTCCAGTTGCCCAGCCGATTATAGCGAAACCGAATCCCCTTCAACTATAAATAAACCAAAGAAAACCGCAACTACATCTTCCCCAAAATAACTGATATAACTGACAAAGTAAATAAACAAGAAAAAGATTTGGAAGAAGAAAAGAGACGAAGAATTATTGATGAAATGTTCTCTGAGAAAACGAGAAAAAAACGTGTCAAAAAATGAAAAATAATACAATAATAAATCACCTTAAAAAAGCAGGCATTAATATCCCTATAATAAAAAACAAAGGTTCAAACGACTACGCCACTAGATTAAAGAGATGGTTATACACACAAAAAATCACTGAAAACATATCATCGGCAGAAGATGGATGGGATAAACTAGAACAATTTACAACAAAAATGATTGCTAAAAATGAAAGCAAAAAGAATGAAGAAAAAAAAACTCCTGTAAATAGCACTCTATCGCCAATAGACCCACCACGTTTTGAAAATTCTCCATATGCTAAACAACTTATATTTGAAATGACAAATCCACAACCAGCGGAGTCACAACCGACGTATGTAGCACCACCCCCGAGCACAAGTTCTGCGGAGCCACAGCAACCAGAGCCACAGCAACCAGAGCCACAGCAACCACCAAATCTCCAACCAGTTGGAGATAACGAGCAACAGCCACAGCAACTCGGTGAGGGCCGCGGTGTAATGACTAATGAAATAGACGACATAATGAAAAAATATGGATGGTATCTCGGAGCGATAGCAAGCGATGAAATCAACAAGTTGAAGCCAGGAAGCAGAAAGCGATACGGATTTATTATGAATTTGGACAATCACAAACAAGCGGGGTCTCATTGGATAGCAGTATGGATAAGTCTAGATAAAGACAGGAGTGTTGAAGTGTATGACCCCTTAGCACTTTACGAGCCAACAGAAGACTTTCAACAACAAATGAAACAACTAATAGACAAAAGCCACCCCGATAGTTATTTATTAATGAAGGTTAATCAAGTAAAACAACAATCAAACACCTCAGACACGTGCGGTTGGCATAGTATGAGATTTTTAATGGAGCGAGCGAAAGGCAACAGGTTTAAGTTTGCTAGTGGATATACAGACCTTAAAGAAGAAGAAGCGGAAAAATTAAAAGCACAGAACGGGTATGGTTTTGACACCTTTTTATGAGCATCGCTTTCATTCGCTACGCTCATTTTCGCTTGCTCATAAAAGAATAATATTTTTATAAAAAAGAAAAAGCGATATTTGTAAAACACACGAGAGTTGCGGTAGCAACGAGAGTGTGGATTTACGAATATCATGAAGTATAAGGGAGGCCGTGCGAGTGGTATCTATTACATAAATAGCAAAAACCGAATAACTGGCACAGACAGCGACTTTACACACGAAGTCAATATGAAGGGGCTAGACAATCCCACACATTGTAAAATTCTTCATATATATGTGCCGAAGTCGTATTACTCTGTGGCTTCACCATACAATACTTTTACTCTTAGCGAAGACGGGTATGAGGCTTTAATTACGATACCTGAGGGAAACTACACAATGAACAATCTAAAAAATAAGTTGTCGGAGGTGCTAACCGCAGACAGCCCAAATAATTATACTTATGTGGTATCCAGTAATAATACCAACATATTAGACCCAGAGGATGGCACATTAACATTCAGTGTTTCAAATAACGGAGGTATTCAACCGCGGTTTATATTTGATGATGATACCCGTATTCACGAGGTTATGGGGTTTGATAGAAATTCTACATATTTCTTTGCTAATAATTTTGTTAAATCACCAAACGTAATTATTCTAACTGGCGAAAAGACTTTATACCTTCAATCGGACTTAGTGGGGGAAGGAGATAATCACGTGCTACAAGAAATATACACGGCGAATGAAATTCCATTTGGAGCCATTATATACGACGGAAGTGGGTCTGAGTATGGTAAGAAATTATCAACTAGTTCAAATAATGTGTATCGGTTTTATCTTACAGACGAAAACGATCAGGCTATAAATCTTAATGGTTTGGGTATCGTTATGACATTGTTGATTTACAGAGAGACTAATTATTTTAATTTATTTATATCATTTTTTAATTTGTTAAAGGTGAGGTAAGGTAAGTAAGTTAATATCAATTATTTATTTTTTCAAAATAAAATAGATGTTTTAGAATATAGCGAGATATCTCAAATATATTTGAGATTGGAGTGAAATTCTAAAATATCAAAAACAAAAATGCCAACTCAACACGGCGGCGAACTAGACTTTTCTAGAACCGACTACATCAGTGCTTCGTATTGTTTGAATAAACTAACTCCGCGAGAAGGTGCGGGAAATATTGCTGTTACTACCGCAGGAGGACAAGAAAGCAACTTTGACCTTATCAGCAGGCCATTTAACTTAGCCCGCTCCGTCTTGAGTTTTACTTATGCCCCACCAGCAATCGCTGCGAACTATAACAAATGCTATATGGATTGTCTGGCTGCTATTAGACAAATTCAACTTCAAACCCGTAGCGGTGTTTATCTGTGCGATGTAAATGAAGTTGGTAATTTTACAAAGATTATTTGGAAGGCTGAAACTTCTATGAAGGACTTTCTGACACTTGAAAACCACGATAATGGAAGTGGTGCGGGATGTATGCTTCAAAAGTGTAATGCTGGAAAGATTTTTGTCGGTAGTAGAGCAGAAAGGCAAGCAATTGATACGCAGTAGCCTACGATACTGCTAGAGACGCAATTCAAACATACTACAAAGTGCCTAGTGCAAATGCTCGTCGCCACGACGATTCCGCTCTATCTGATGGCACTGCTGGAACCTATAGCCTTGTTAATGTTGAATATAATGAGGCTAAGTATTTCTCGGGTGGTTCGGTTACTTCTGCTGAGCCTTCTATCGCTGTTAAGATTAATCTCGGTATGCTTTACAATACCATTTTCGCCCTTGATAAGACTATTATGTTTCCAGAGATTTTGAATATGAGGATTGTATGGCAACAGACCCCTAAAATTTATTATTACAATAACGATGCTTTGTCACCGGGTGGAGGAGTGCTTGTTGCTGCCGCTGGTAATGTAACTGTTTCTGGTCTTAACTTGTTCCTTGCTGTAGAGACTAATCCCGATGTCATTCAATCAATTCAACAAAAGGTGGCGAGTGCTGAAGGTATGAGTTTTAATATTGATTATCCCTATGTTTATAAAAATTCCATCGCTCAATCCACTACACAAAACATTATTCTCCGCTTTGATAGGGAGCATGGTAAAAGGTTGAAGAAAATTTATCACACACTCTTTCACAACACTGAAAACAAGAATACCGCTTATGATATTGATAACAGAGCAACCGCTAAGACTACCAGTTTCCACACCACACTTGACGGGGCACGACTTCAGGAATTTGAAATATTTCCCGCTAGTTTTGAAGATTATATGTGCTTGAAACCTAAACTTGAAGGTTCTGTTTTGATGAATTCAAATGTGTATCAATACAACTGGTTCTGGGTTGATACTTGTCACATCGCTGTGGCTATCTATACTTCCACTCGCTGAAACTTTATCATTATTATCATTATCAAATATCCATTCATCAACATCTTTGGTATTTAGTAAATTAACTCCTGTTATATTCTTCCTTCCCATACTAATATTGCCGAATTCATCCACATTTATCGGAAATGTTTTATTTACCCAGTTTATTGAGTTATATGTTAGATAACTATTCATCGCTATCGGCGCGGTTATAACCACATCTGAAAGTGTATCAATTGAACCAAGGGCTGTATTCTTCCATTTGCCTTCTACATCGTTGTAAGTTAAGTATTGTCCGCTCGATTGTGCAAATATAACTAAACATTCGACAATCTTGGGGGTATCCCTTTTTCCGAAATTTTCCATGAAGTATATGGACTTTTTTGAAAACGTGTGGAAATGAAAGGAAATCGATTCACTGATTGCAGAACATATAAAAATAATATTAAAACATGTTTTTATTAATTGTAATACACTTTAACTTCATCTTCAGAGGTGGGCAGGAACCGGTCCGACACGGTAATCTTTCTCCTTTTTCATAGTCCCGGCTACTATGAATCTATGATGATAACAATGCCCAACATGCAGAATTTGCTTTTAAGTTTGTTTATCTTTGTTTACATTAAGCATTTTACTTTATTATGATAATAAACATTGCTTTTACCTACAATAAATTCCCCCCGGGGGGGGGGGGAGGGGGGAGGGGGGAACGGGGGAGGAAGAGAAGTGCGATGTCGCCACGCAAAATACATAGATTCTACAACAAAATTTCTTTAATTACTAAAAAAAATAATAAATCTAACTCCGTAATATCATACTAACTAAATTAGAAGTTTGTTTAACTCTTGCACGCGACAAACGTTCTTAATCACGCTTTCGACCATAACAAACCTGCCAGTGCAAAAAATTACGATTAATACTACACTACTACAAAGAAAAAAAACACAAAACAAATTCAAACATCTTTCAGATGAAGGAGAAAAGTGAAAGCTATGCAAACTACCTGGTGCGTGCATTTGAAGTTAGCGCCGAGTCAGCGCAAGCGATGCTAAAACAAACTCCCATGCGTTAGGTGAGCTGGGAGCGGTGAGACCGGTGCCGCGTTGGGGGGTGGAAGGTGAGTTACCAGCAGACAGAGCGCCAGCTGCCATCCGCGCGATGAGATCCTCCAGCAAGCTTTCTCTCTCGCTCTTACTATTTTTGTTGTTGTTGTTGTTGTTGCTGTTGTTGTTGCTGATGTTGTTGTTGTTGTTATCATTATCATCATAGTTTTTCTTGTTCTTGTTATTCTTCTTCATCTTCTTCTTCACTCTCTCGTTCTCTTCTTCTGAGCTTTCCTCCTCCTCCTCCTCCTCCTTCTCCTTCTTCGAATTCTTCCTCTTTCTTCTCTCCTCTTCCCGTTGTCGCTTCTCTTGCGCCTCTTTTTCCTTCCGATCTTGCGCTTCTTTTTTCTTCCTTTCCTCCTCTCTCAACTTTCTTTCTTCTGCTAGCATTTCCTTAATGGATGCGGCTTGTTCTGACATTGCCTTGTTCACAAGATCCTGAACGACTTCTTTCGACACGCCGGCGGACGAACTACCCTGAATACAATACCGGTCGCCGTTGTTTTGAAAGAAGTCGTTCATTTCTTGCGAACAAGGCAGTGGCAGAACAAACCAACAGCAACGACAACAACAACAACAAAGAATAATAATAATAATAATAATAATAATAATAATAATAATAATAGTATATCTCCTGCCAATTGCTGAGACAAAAGGCCATGTGCATCCAGTCCTCCATTCCATAAGGAAAGTCTCCACACCAATCGGTGGAATAAAGGAAGTGACGGCATAGAACATCACTCTAGGAGCTTTATACCAATCAGCCCATGGAAAGGGACCGATGGCCTATGTACTCCCTAAATAATAATAATAATAATAATAATAATAATAATAATAATAATAATAATAATAATAATAATAATAATAATAATAATAATAATAAAGTTTGAAAAAAAAATGTCAGCGCTTCCCGTTAGAGAGATTATACTCGGAAAAAAAAAAGACAGGGAAAGGCTCACTGATAGAATGCCACACACACTAGCTAGCCATACTAAAGCTAGTAGCTATACTCCCCTCTCTAAACTATATGCTGCGGCGCCCAAAGAGACCTTTTGACCCCCCCCCCCCCCGGGGGCCCCCCCCCTCACAAAAAAAAAGAAAAAGAAGAAGAAGGAGTAGGAAAGATTATACCTCCAACGACATGTATAT
>WBZZ01001952.1:22500-42500 GCA_019918135.1 Paulinella micropora
ATTCCAAAAACATAACTACCAGTCAGCGCCTTCAACCTTAAAATTTTTCTCGGGCCGGTCTGAAATTTGAACGTGTGGAAAAAGGGTCGTGTTATTATCAAACTTTTGTGCAG
Organism: Paulinella micropora; assembly: GCA_019918135.1. NCBI lineage: Eukaryota > Cercozoa > Imbricatea > Euglyphida > Paulinellidae > Paulinella > Paulinella micropora. Next base: position 22,614 of record WBZZ01001952.1, read on the forward strand.
AGATTTTATTAAGAGCATGACATTTCGAGAAGATGTAACAGCATTCCCGCTCTTTCCCCAGCTCAGAATGAGCGGGAATGCTATTCTTTTTTTCTGTACACAACAATCTGTGGAAAAAACTCTGCACAAAAGTTTGTGAAAAGCGACCGGCATGATTTTGCATTTCCTTCCTACGTACTCTCAACTCATGTCATCCCTTGCATGTTTCTGCTATAACGTGTTTGTTGAAGCTATAAATGTCATTTCCTAACATTGCACGACCCAGCTTAATCTATTTTTCACAAACCAGCAATTCGATGAAACTCGTTTTCGGACTGCTGTTTTGCAAACTTTTGTGCAGAGATTTTATTGAGAACATGACATTTCGAGAAAATGTAACAGCATTCCCGCTCTTTTCCCAGCTCAGAATGAGCGGGAATGCTATTCTTTTCTTCTGTACACAACAATCTATGGAAAAAACTCTGCACAAAAGTTTGTGAAAACCGACCGGCATGATTTTGCATTTCCTTCCTAGTACGTACTCTCAACTCATGTCATCCCTTGCATGTTTCTGCTGCAACGTGTTTGTTGAAGCTATAAATGTCATTTCCTAACATTGCACGACCCAGCTTAATCTATTTTTCACAAACCAGCAATTCGATGAAACTCGTTTTTGGATTGCTGTTTTGCAAACTTTTGTGCAGAGATTTTATTGAGAGCATGACATTTCGAGAAGATGTAACAGCATTCCCGCTCTTTTCCCAGCTCAGAATGAGCGGGAATGCTATTCTTTTCTTCTGTACACAACAATCTGTAGAAAAAACTCTGCACAAAAGTTTGTGAAACTGACCGGCATGATTTTGCATTTCCTCTTCAATATATTATTATTATTATTATTATTATTATTATTATTATTATTATTATTATTATTATTATTATTATTATTATTATTATTGTTGCTTGGAGCTGCCTTGCGGGGGTGTCAGTAGAGCCTATCGTCAAATCTTCGTACTCCCCTCACGGGTGAGACGATGGAGGCACATGTGCAGAAATGCATTCGCCATTGACTGAGAAGCACTATTATTATTATTATTATTATTATTATTATTATTATTATTATTATTATTATTATTATTATTATTATTATTATTATTATTATTGAGTCTTTGGAGCGGAGCCGCGTCACCGAACGGCCCCGTGCTACCAATGGAGGCACATGTCCGACAGGATCAAAGGCCAATTGACTGATAAATCTATTATTATTATTATTATTATTGTTATTATTGTTATTATTATTATTATTATTATTATTATTATTATTATTATTATTATTATTATTATATATAGCATAGTTTAAAGAGGGGAGTATAGATACTAGCTTTAGTATAACTAGCTAGTGTGTGTGGCCTTCTATCAGTGAGCCTTTCTCTGTCCTTTTTTTTTTTTAGTGATTCCCTCTAACGGGAAGCGCTGCCATTTTTTTCATGTGTATTTCAAACTTTAGGTATGCCATGCTGAGGGCTAGCAAGGCGCCGATATATGTGGCACACCGTGGTGGTGGCTACGGAGTCTTTGCTGATAATACCTTCCTCCTTCTTTTCAGCTTGGGCTCCTCGAACCAGGAGGAAAGTCTTTGCGTGCTGCAGATCATGCTGCATTTTCTGATCATTTCACTATGAAAATTGGGAGTTCCCTGCAAACAGGGATGCATCCAATTAAATTCATTAACGAATCGAGCAGGAATGCAATGCATCTCATCAACTCTTCATCGCAAGGGTTCAACAAGCTCGACGATGACACTTGCCGACCGAACGTGAAGGTAAATTATGTTAGTTGTTACATACATCCATGCAATGTAAGTTTTTGTTACGTGTGTTGTATTTTTTCTATAAATATTGTTGTAAATAATGTCAGGTCAGCAAGGGTACTCCTATTGTGACTGTCACCACCGCAATATCGAAAGATCAAGAGATTTTGCTCAGCTATGCGCCTAATCCAGACCTAGAGATAGCTACGCTGCCAAGCGATGCACATCCGGTCTGGTTGAAAGAGGCTGCCAAGGAAGGAGCTAAAATCCCAGTTTTCCTGTTCGAGACTGACATTGGTCATGTATGTTTCATCGTTCCTGAGAAAGAACATCCGCTTCCACTTAAGTCAATTTCCTTGCTTCATGAAGCAAAGGTTGAACTTTTAGCGTCGGTCAGCAGTATTAGTTCTGATGGAAAGCAACCGCTCTCCAGGTCATCATCTATTCCGCCGGAAAAAAAGAGGAAGCTTCTCGACAGCGTGTCCTCAATTTCAGATAGTCGCCGCACGCTTCTGCCCAGGGAAAGCTCGGACATTACAGTCATCACAGAAAAATCAAGCTTGAGTGATGCACAGGTAAAAAATAAATAAATGAAAATTATTACTGAGAAGATTCTTTTTTACAGGCAGGTGTTCCTGACGTTGATGCTAACCTCGACAGCTGGAAACAGTCAGACAGTTCTACTGTCACTACAGGATATGATGTTAGTAGCTGCAGCAGCTCTAGACTATATCTTCCTACTGGCTCCATGGTAATTTTTTTTCTCTACCTGTCTATGTTCATGCTGGTTAATGTTCATAAGCGATCTTGTTTGCGTAGAACGTCGACGAAGAGTGTTCAGATACGGATTCAAACGGTGATGCTGCATCTATCAACCCTGGATTGCTTCCTCCTCTGGTCGGCGTGGACGATGCGGAATTATCCAACGAGCTTCGATTGAACTTCGACGAGCTTATGGAATCGAATGAGCTGTTGTATAACATCATGAGATTATCACCAATTCCTTACAGCAGACCACGTAAGAATCCAACGCGCCCCTACACGATGAAAAGTCGCACGAAAGGTGCAGTGAAGCTTCAGAGACCGTCTGCGCTCCAAAAACTGTTGGGGATTACCTTCGCCGACTTGGACAGGGAAGTTAAGTCTGTCTGCTGCAAAAAGTGGAAGTGTTATTCATTTATCGACACGCGTGATGTGCTTTACACGAGAGCGAAGAATGCGTCATCGTCTCTCAGTGAGCTTTATTCTTGGGCAGCTTCGCAGCTTGAATCGTTTCAAACAAAAACTGGATCGTTTCAGTATATGTATTTAACGGAGGCTGTGTGCAAAGTAGCCTGGCAGCGTATCTACGGGATCGGTGATAAAGTTTTGTCAAGAGCACACAAACTTCTTGCAAATAACACGAAGGTTTTGACAAAAAGCTACTCAACCGTTCCTGAAACAGAAGATGTGGTAGCAGTATTACTCTGCGAGAAGTTCATGGAGAGTTACCCGGAGATATGCAGCGACGGAATATGGAGGATGCAAGAAATGGCTCAGGACGCAGGAGTCCAAAACTATGTTCGCGAGAATTGGAAAGATATGTGCCTTCGGTTTGGTTGTTCGAAACGAGTTGATCCAAATAATCCTCCGACAGACAATACGATCAACAAAGTTTGGCGCATGGATTTTCCGCACGTCAAGTTTGTCAGAGGTATTATGCATATTTTCGTTATCATTACTTATTACAGGTTTGTTTTGCAGAAGGAGATTTCTCAAAATGCGAGATCTGCACAGAGCTTGCTGCTGATCATTCTAACGGTTTCAGGACTGAAGTAGAAGCTCAAGAATGGCGTCGCCGTAGCAGGCTTCATCACAAAATTCACAGGGCGTGCCGCGTTGCCAGCATGCAGCGCAAGAAGGCAGCACCAGCAGATTTTGCTGCCACAGTCATATCAGCCGATATGAAACCGCCAGTGAAGATCCCATCTTGCCGCCGCGCCGCGAAAGATTTCAAAGGAAAAATTGTGTTTCGCCTTTGCGTTGGAATCAATACCTGCTACACTACCGATACGCATTTTATTCTGACGTACCTTGAAGGCGCGGTAGAACACGGCGCGAACAGGGACAAAGATGGATGTCCCGTGCCCCCTCCTCATCTAACAGAGATCTCTGGTCTAATCCCAGCTGACGAACTTAAGGTAGGAACCGCTATCAATGTTACAATTCCTTTGGGTATGATTATTAATACTATTTTCGCACTTGATAAGACTATTATGTTTCCAGAGATTTTGACAATGCGAATTGTGTGGAGTGCTACTGACAGAACTGGTTATACGGTGACGAATGGTGCCGCTACTTGTCTTAGCACTGCTTATCTTGCCGCACTAAATGCTACACTGCCTATGGCTGTATCTGCTGATGTTACCAATCTTAACTTGTTTCTCGCTGTTGAAACGAACCCTGATGTCATTCAATCAATTCAACAGAAGATTGCTAGCCCCGAAGGTATGAACTTCAATATCGATTATCCCTATGTTTATAAGAATTCAATTGGAGCAACCACAACCCAAAATATTATTATGCGATTTGACAGAGGCCAATGCCAGCATGGGAAAGGGTTGCATCCTTTCTTGCTGTCGCGTCAGATGAAAAAGCTTTTGGAGCGATGAGAGTGTTAGTGAAGGAGTTGGTAAGCTATCTTCGAGCACATGGCATAGCCTTTCGAAATACTGATAGAAAGCAGTTCAAACGTGCAGGACTTGTGAGTGCAGCATGGGGGCACTTTCAAGTATGTGATTGCAGCATTGAACAAAAAGGAAAGGCTGCAGTGGGTGGTAGAGATAGTCTTGCTAGAGGTCAGGGTCGGGCAAGTGCTCGGGGTCGTGCTCGGGGTCGGGATCGTGCTCGGGGTCGGGGTCGGGGTCGGGGCAGGGGTAGGGTTAGAGTGCCATCGGACGAAGAAGAAGAAGAAGAAGAAGAAGAAGAAGAAGAAGAAGAAGAAGAAGAAGAAGAAGAAGAAGAAGAAGAAGAAGAAGAAGAAGAAGAAGAAGAAGAAGAAGAAGAAGAAGACAGTCGGGGTCGGGCCAGAGCTCGGGGTCGGGGTCGGGGCAAAGGTAGGGGTCGAGTGCAATCGGAAGAAGAAGAAGAAGAAGAAGAAGAAGAAGAAGAAGAAGAAGAAGAAGAAGAAGAAGAAGAAGAAGAAGAAGAAGAAGAAGAAGAAGAAGAAGAAGAAGAAGAAGAAGAAGAAAAAGAAGAAGAAGAAGAAGAAGAAGAAGAAGAAGAAGAAGAAGAAGAAGAAGAAGAAGAAGAAGAAGAAAGAAGAAGAAGAAGATTGGTTTGCGAAAACATCTAGAAAGTATGCAAGGGAGTTGAAGAAACTAGCTCGCCGTGCAGCTGCTCTGTAAGTGACTGTAGCTCATTTCAATCTACCATCCCCCCCCCCCCCGGCGAGCTCCACCAGCCGGATACTAAATTCAAGTCGAAAGTGATTAATAATTTGTCGAATATTATTTAATATTGCTTGTAATAATGCAATTAAGCAGATTTAGTAATCAAATTCATTATTGAAACGGATGAGAAAAACCAATATTAAGATTTAATAAATGACTAAGTATCCTTTCTCACATATGTAGGAGGCTTCATATTGATATCACAAAGTCAAACTAGGAAGCTTTAAAACAACTGGCAAATCATTTTAATACGTTATTCAGCTTATTCAATATTATTTTTACTAAATAAAACACATTTTCAATGTCTGAATCAAAAAGTGCAAAATCACCTGTAGGACAATTTCGGAAAAATTGATACCCCACATTTGGCCGAATCACTTGTTAATATTATTATTATGGATGAGTATCTAACACAACATCTACTGCAGAAGAACTGGCTAGAGGCCCTGAGAGGGAAGCCTTTTGAGCCAGAAGAAGCAGTAAATGGGTTGTTAGAGAAGCTGCCAGAGCATGAGGCCTATGGGCCTGCATACCTTAACGATCATTATAGATTAGCAGCAGCGAGCAGGCCATCACATGATGATATGGTAGAGTCGGCAAGAGAGATTTACGTGTTGTGGGAAGCAAAGCAGAAGAGACTCAGAAAGGAACGTAGGAAGGAGAAAGAGAGAAAGAGAGACTCGGCCTGGGTAAGGGAGCAAATCTACTGTTTGGAGAGGGAGAGGGAGGAGAGAAAGGAGGAAAGAGAGAGAAACAAAAGAAATGGACAAAGAACGGGAAAGGGAAACAGGGCGAAGGTAATGGGAATAGTGACGGTTCAGAGCAGGAATGGTGGCTCACGGCAACATGCTACCACTGCTACCAAACTGGACACACTAAGCGTTTTTGCCCCAAACTTAAGTCAAACCCCAAACAAACCAGTTCAAAGTTCTCTCACTCTAACTCCTCTAAAGAAAAGCAGAGAGACAAGAGTGGCAAGTTTCGAAAGAAAGGAGCCAAAAGAGTTACTCTAATGAGGGGAGAAGTAGGAGAGGAGGGTGAAGAGAGAGAGAGAGATCTCTCTCTCTCTTCTTTCCTTTCTTTTTTCTCTTTTCTTTCCGCCTTTTTTTCTTTTCTCTTTCTTTTCTTTTTCTCTTTCTCTTGCCCTTACACTTGGTAATCCTTCTCTCTTTTCTTTCTTTTCCTTTCTTTGTTCTTTTCTCTCCTTTTCTTTCCTTTCTTTTTTCTCTTTTCTTTCCGCCTTTTTTCTTTTTTCTCTTTCTTGTCTTTCTCTTCTCTTGCCCTTACACTTGGTAATCCTTCCTTTCTTCTTTTCTTTCTTCTTTTCTTTCTTCTTTTCTTTCTTCTTTTCTTTCTTTTTACTTTCTTTTCTTTTTTTTCTCTGCCTCTGCCTGTCTTTTCTTTTTCGTTTTCTTTTTCTCTCCCTCTCTTGAGTTCTTTCCTTTTTCTATTGCCCTTACTCTTGATAATCCTTCCTTTCTTTTCTTTGTCAGTTCTTTTCTCTCTCTCTCTCTCTCTCTCACTCTCTCTCTCTCTCTTGGGTTTCTTCAAGTTCTTTCTTTTGTGTGTGTGTGTGTGTGTTTTCCGCCTTTTTTTCTTTTCTCTTGCCCTTACACTTGGTAATCATTCCTTTCTCTCTTTTCTTTTTTACTTTCTTTTCTTTCTCTCTGCCTGTCTTTTTTCGTTTCTTTTCTCCCTCGTATTTTCTTTCTCTTTTTCTATTAATAAAATTTTTTTGTATTTTTTTTCTTATTGTTGTTTATTTTTTTGTGTTTTTGTTTTTTGTTCTTGTTTGTGTTGATCGCTGTTTTTTTGTTGTTATTTATGTGTACAATATTTTTGTTGGTTTTTTGGGAAGGGGGGGGGGGGTTTGTGTTTTTGCTTTTTTTTGGGTTTTGGGGCGGGGGGGGTGGAATTTCCCTCCCTCCCTTTCTCTCTCGTGTGCAAATATGCATTATGATCTCCTTTTCAGCTGCGGTCAGTAGCTGCTCAGTACGAACATTGTATTCCATAACTGAGGCGTGACTCGCCTCCTGATATTAAATATCAAATCATCTGATTGCTAACTCATATTAATATTATATTGGCTCATCTTCTATGTTTTCAATGTTAATTAGTAGTATTAACAACTAAATCAAGTTTTTCATTAATAAATTATTAATAATATTAAGTTAATAACAGTCTTGAAGTTCCAAACAAAATTGAAAATTTCATTCAAAACTGAAAAAATGCATGAAAACCAAGATTTCAACGAAAACCGAAAAACTGACTCAAAAATGAAAAACTCATTATTTTTTTTTTGTCTTGAATGTCGTCAGCAATATAATATTATACTCCCGTTTTACCAACGCTTAAAATGCCTAAAAAAAACGTATGATACATCATCTGGAGATATTAGTTACTATCTCAGAGTCTGTTACCAATCTATTACTACGTGACCTACCACGACGGTTCCGATCCGAGGCTGTCAGTTATCCTTGGTCTGGAGGCTACGGAGTCCCTTCTTTAGGTATTTCTCAGTCTTCATATCGTTAGGACAGTTATCGTTGATTCAGTAAATATCGTATATACCATTGTAACAGAAGCTACTGTCTCTGAATGAGTGTCCCGGCGCCAGTTCTCAGTGCTAATCTACTTGCGGATGAACTTTGAGCAGTTAATGCTTTGCGGTTTATATAGAGGTTAGTGGAGTTCTTGGCGGTGAAGCCAAGTGTCCGGTCACAATATTAATAAAGAGACAAGTCTGAATGCAGACAATCTAAAATCAGTCATTGCCCTTTGATGAAAGGAAGGAAAAGTGACTCGTCAGTACTCAAAACTGGAACTACACTAGGTGTTGGTTTAGACATTCCAGAAAATGAGATGAATTACTATCACTTAATAAAGGTAATAGTATGGAAATACTAAAGTTCAGGACTGATATTAAGTAATAGTGACAAAAAGGCAATTGATTGCATCCGTCTAACTTAGGATAAAATTATTAGTATTACCACTTGACTAAAACTGAATTAATTTATTAGTATTACTACTTGACTAAAACTGAATTAATAATTCTCAGGGAATAACGGACCCCCCGAAATCCAAATTTCATAACGGCGAAGTTAAGAAAATGGATTTCCAATAGGATAATCTCATTAGAATTATTATTGTTGTCCATGGCTCTAGGACAGCTCATAATTCAGCAATATTACGTTCAAGTAACACATATATATAAATATGGTATTAATATATGTTTAAAACAAGTTCAAATTTTTCAAGCGCTTCCCGTGTATGGGTATCATTCGGAAAAAATTTAGAAACTGAAGGGATCAACGAATAAAACAACACAATGATAAGAACACGAAATATATGGTTAGCATATGAAGCCCAAGCAACAAACAACACAAAATCAATCATATATCAGACAGTGTAACAAAACCAAACAGTACACAATGTAAGATTACCATGATTGCTAATTAAAAAAAATTTGATGTGAGGATCAGAAAGGGCAGCCCTAGGGCCGATCAACTCCCTCATTCGTCATCTCCTCGTATGTATAGGAAAAGAAAAAGATTGAAACAACACAAAAGGAAAATGATGAAAAAGACACATTAGACGCTCTCCACATTCAGTCACTAGCTCTCACGCTCACTAGATTGCTCACGCTATCACACACCCCCCGAGCTCTATGACCATATGCTATCATAATCTTTACATAAGCCGCTCACAATCATCAATTCTATCTTCATTAGTTCTTCATGCTCTCTTATGACTAGTTATGCTCTAACTATGAACGCAAACTGAAATAGCGCAGGTAGGTAGTCTGAACTACTCACTCAACGTTAAATCAAAGAGTAAGCAAAAGAATAACAACATGCAGATAAAATCATGCAATACAAGCAAAAAGGTAAGATAAATGATACAAGGGACATAATGAGTCAACACATAACGCATTGGGGTACTGAGCATAGTAATAAGTGACTGTATGTATAATATTGCCATAAAATAAGCGAAACACGCAACACGTATACGACAACATTAACAAATCCATCTCAATACGTCTATTCTCTGTCAGTAATATCACCGCCTACGCTCAGCCTACCATCACACTCTAGGCTTTACGGGCTATCAGCTAATTTGACTTCGCCTGTCAACAGCTAATATCTCTATGACTAACATCATCATCAGCTATTACTATATTCGCTGTAGCTATGCACCCCCCCCAGCTCTATACACAACTATTATTGCTGGTAAGTATGTATGAGTCAAAACATCGACAGACATCGATAATGATAACACATTGAAAAATATGTTTTGCAGCATATATATAGTGTGAATGAGGGTAATGTGTATGGTGTGACAAATATACTCACAAATGTCGTGTATATAACACCAAGTAAATAAGCACTCATCATGTCGTGTATATAACACCAAGTAAATAAGCACTCATCATGTCGTGTATATAACACCAAGTAAATAAGCACTCATGTAAACCAGGATAAAAACACAAACATAAAGGTTCATACACTTATAGTGTAATCATATTATGATGTTAATCCATCAGCATCACATAAAGATATAATGCAAATGTACGAGGCATAATATATCGACACCAAAATACATATTGAAACAGTAATAATGTCAACACGCAAACGCACTACAAAGCAAAATAAGTGAGAACTCTTAAACAAAATAGCGCCAAGACTAAGCAATACAGAAAGCAAAATAAATGAGCAACATGTTATTGAAGATATGCAGACTTAAGAGCCTTTGAGCCTATGTTCGTACATACCTTCTAAAACAAAATGCATGATACACTCGCACGCACTATCTAATGCTTAGATTAGTTACTATAGACCTACTCACCTAGCTAGCTTGTCTACTCTCTATCCATCCAAAGAGAGAAAGAACATGTATGAAAGGAAAGAAAGAGAATGAACTATACTAGTGTGGCCAGGTAGGGCACCCACACACGTTGAGTCCTTATACTGAATGAATGTATATGTTACTAACATTCTAACTACTCTAACTGAATGCAGTTTAATGTCTTGCCCAGGACAAGCCACGATGGCTAAATAACATTAAAAGAAATTGAGAGCTGAAACTGGAAGCTGGGACTGGAAGCGGGAAGCCGGAACTGGAAGCTGTAAGCCGGGACTGGGAGCTGGAAGCTGGAAGCTGAACTGGGAGCTGGAAGCTGAAAGCTGAACTGGGAGCTGGAAGCCGAACTGGGAGCTGGTCAGGCCCGGGAGGACATCATTCTGAACAAAACGAGCAAGCTTGTGATATTCTCTCCCCCCACGCCCACTCGACGACCAAACGAACACGAAGTGCGGACGGAATAAAAAAAATGTCTTATGTCAGGGTGTGTCTCTCTCTGTGTTTTTGGCAACCAAATGCCAATGCCAAACACAAAATGAACACAATATCATACTCATACAACACCACAGACAGTACACAAAGGTGTAACAACTCCATAGAAGTTTGTTTAACTCTTGCACGCGACAAACGTTCTTAATCCCGCTTTCGACCATAACAAACCTGCCAGTGCAAAAAATTACGATTAATACTACACTACTACAAAGAAAAAAAACACAAAACAAATTCAAACATCTTTCAGATGAAGGAGAAAAGTGAAAGCTATGCAAACTACCTGGTGCGTGCATTTGAAGTTAGCGCCGAGTCAGCGCAAGCGATGCTAAAACAAACTCCCATGCGTTAGGTGAGCTGGGAGCGGTGAGAGGTGCCGCGTTGGGGGGTGGAAGGTGAGTTACAAGCAGACAGAGCGCCAGCTGCCATCCGCGCGATGAGATCTCCAGCAAGCTTTCTCTCTCGCTCTTACTATTTTTGTTGTTGTTGTTATTGTTGTTGTTGCTGTTGTTGTTGCTGTTATCATTATCATCATAGTTTTTCTTGTTCTTGTTATTCTTCTTCTTCTTCTTCACTCTCTCGTTCTCTTCTTCTGAGCTTTCCTCCTCCTCCTCCTCCTCCTTCTCCTTCTTCGAATTCTTCCTCTTTCTTCTCTCCTCTTCCCGTTGTCGCTTCTCTTGCGCCTCTTTTTCCTTCCGATCTTGCGCTTCTTTTTTCTTCCTTTCCTCCTCTCTCAACTTTCTTTCTTCTGCTAGCATTTCCTTAATGGATGCGGCTTGTTCTGACATTGCCTTGTTCACAAGATCCTGAACGACTTCTTTCGACACGCCGGCGGACGAACTACCCTGAATACAATACCGGTCGCCGTTGTTTTGAAAGAAGTCGTTCATTTCTTGCGAACAAGGCAGTGGCAGAACAAACCAACAGCAACGACAACAACAACAACAAAGAATAATAATAATAATAATAATAATAATAATAATAATAATAATAGTGTATCTCCTGCCAATTGCTGAGCCAAAAGGCCATGTGCATCCAGTCCTCCATTCCATAAGGAAAGTCTCCACACCAATCGGTGGAATAAAGGAAGTGACGGCATAGAACATTACTCTAGGAGCTTTATACCAATCAGCCCATGGAAAGGGACCGATGGCCTATGTACTCCCTAAATAATAATAATGATAATAATAATAATAATAATAATAATAATAATAATAATAATAATAATAATAATAATAATAATAATAATAATAATAATAATAATAATAATAATAATAATGTTTGAAAAAAAAATGTCAGCGCTTCCCGTTAGAGAGATTATACTCGGAAAAAAAAAGACAGGGAAAGGCTCACTGATAGAATGCCACACACACTAGCTAGCCATACTAAAGCTAGTAGCTATACTCCCCTCTCTAAACTATATGCTGCGGCTCCCAAAGAGACCTTTTGCCCCCCCCCCCCCGGCCCCCCCCCCCTCACAAAAAAAAAAGAAAAAGAAGAAGGAGTAGGAAAGATTATACCTCCAACGACATGTCCACTTCATCAGCGTCGACCGCGGGCTTTTTGGACTTCGGCTTGCCTAGTCACGTCAGAAATTAGAAACACTGAAAAAAAAGCACAAAAAAAAGATGAAATTTGCTAGTACCTGGCTTTTTCTTGCTGGACCCCTTAGGCATAGGAGGCTCAGGGGTCTCTTCTTCTTCAGGGACGTCTGGAACGTCTGGAACATCGTCGACGTCGATGGATTCTGCACAAAGAACCAAACAATATAACAACCAATTCGGACAAACAGGATAGGCTTGGTTTTTACCAAATTTCAGCCTATTTAGACTATTTTTGCAAGGTATTGAAATCAACAGAAATCATCACGATTTCATGAATACTAATGTTTTTATGTATTAAAAACTAGTTTTCCATTCATTTTGAGTGTCTATACTTGACTTAGTGTTTATTAAGTAACATAACCTGAAATCCGTCCGATTTCTTCCAAAATTTTTACTGAAGTCCAAATTTTATCTGTCAAAATGCGCAACGGTGGCAAATCTGCTTTTCTATTTTGTTTTAAGAGTAAAATAAGAGTAAAAATTAATTATATTTAGTTTTGACTTTGGTTTATTGACTTAGCGGCGATCGCTCGACACCCGACCACCGGGGGGGGGGGGGGGAGGGAATGTGGCTGCAGATGAGCGGGACGAGTGTGTAATGCGCTCATGCGTATTTCTGCTAAGCAGCTGCAAGCAATTGTGTCACAAAATAAACAAACATAATATAAAACATTTTATGAACATAAAGAAACATAATATAAAACATTTTATGAACAACTGACCACCGACAGCAGTAAGAGGGGGGGGGGGGTGTTGCTCTCAAAAATGCAACTGTCACAACAGCTGAAAATGTGGTTTTGTGTTTTGTTGTAAGAGTAAAGCAAGATAAATAATGAATTCTATTTATTTTTGACTTTAGTTCGTTGACTTAGCGGCGCGGCGCGACAGCTTGACACCCGACCAACCGGGTGGGCGGGGCTTGGACGCAAGGGTGTGGCAATATGCTCCATCTCCGCCCAAAACTGTGGAGGCAAGTTAGCCTCGTACCGCATGGCCTGGTCCAGTCCGGCTGTGATGTCATTGACCTTCTCAGCTTTAGGATTCCCATCTTTGTCACCTGGAGCGCTAGTCTTCCAAACGAATTGAAGTTGTTTCCACCACTCTATGACTTAAGTTGGGACATCAAACTCGTTATCACAAGTGATCTGTCTGACTTTCCTTCCTGTCTGCCTCTCAAACCATGCTACAGCTTGCTTCAAACACTCTACGAATTCGTTCTTGTAACGTAAGTAAAAATCCTTGATGTACCCCGAGTAATCGTCCGTTACGAAAAACTTATAGCACTTACAATACCGTGAATTGACATGACCGCCCAAGGTCCGGAAGTATCTAGATGCAAAATCTCACAAGGGTAACTCACTCTCCTAATTCTATTGACCTTAAATCGGGACAACACTTTAGCTTTCCTCATCATACAGGCTTCGCAAAATCTAATTCTATCTTCGTTTCCTGTCACTTTTCTTCCCATTGCCTTGCCTAATGCATAGGTCTTTGGTAATGCCTTATGACCGCTACACTCATGTATGACATAAATATCAATCGGGTTTACCATTCTTCCCTTTCTCAGGATACATAGCATATAGAACGCTGCCTCTAGCTTCCTCATTCTCACTTACTCTCGCTTGTTTGCTCTCTTTTTCTCTCTCCTTGGGGCTTCCCGCCCCGATTACCCCGTCCGTCTTTTTGTTTCTCTCTCACTTTGGGGTCGTAACGCTCGTTGATGTTGAGAGGCTTGTCCTTTTCGTTATCCCAGCGATAAAGCATGCCAGGTGTCATTCTCCCCCTCACAATCAATTCACTCTCTTTGATCCTTATGGGGTGCTTAAGGATTAGCAGTTGCCCGTTCTGGTGAATGATAGACCGGTGGTGGTTGTGGTCCATATTCCCCGTAGACATGATGTTAACCGGTACTCTAGTGTCCAACAACATATCCTTTTTCACCAAAACTGGTTTTCCCGATCCATCGATTCTGGTCAATCATGCTTCCCCCATGTCTCTCACTACAGCGACGACTTGTACCTGTACACACTGGACGAGCCCTGGTGCGCACCGGCACGGCCGAGTTCGAGCTGCGAACCAAAAATTTGGGGCTAGCACGGGCTGGTGACAGGGACGCACAAGCATTCTTTGAAACTCGTGGCCTCCCGGCCAAGTATTTGCTGTGCTCAAATTCTTAGCACGCAGCTTAGCCGCGTTGCCTGGGTCTGCGGTTGGTTGGGTCTCAAAAAAAAAGGCTCTCAGCCAAATAGGAGACAAAAGGAAGGCGCACGCGCACCTTTCCGTTCTCGAACACGTCGGCAGGTGGCTCCGTGCGGAGGCCCCCTACTGCGTCGGGGCGTGCGGCCTAGAGCCAGCCGGTCATCTTGTGGAGCGGGGAGACGGCGGCGCTCACGTCACCGGACGACGCCGGGGGGGAAGGCAGGCGCAGGGGGGGGGGGGGGGGGCCAGCTTCCCCCCCCCCCCCCCCCGGCGGGGAAGCATGCCCCCCCGCGCCCCTCCACGCTCCTCTCCCTCACCGTCGGCCGGCCCCCCTGCCAGTGTAAAGAATTGTGGAGCAGAGGGACTGACAGGGCGTGACGCCCGCACCCACTCCCCCCGCCGGGGGTGCACGCCCCCTCCCCGCTCCCCGGGGGAGGGGGGTGGCCGTGGGTGGGCACTGCCTAGGGGCAGGGAAGGCGGGTGGGGGCAGCCGCCTCCCCTCCCTGCCTGTGTGCGTGCACGACCACGTGCGCAAGCGCAGAGGGAGGGGCAGGCCCCACCCACGTTCTCGGCCGTAGGTGTCCAGCCAGAACGGTAGCAGGCGGGTCGCCCCGTGGCGCCATGTTCGCCGACGACCAATGGTCTTGCTGGACAAAAACAGGCGGGACGGAACGGTCTGTCAGCCTGCGCGCGTCGGCGCCGCTGCTGGGAGTAGCGAAGCCCAGACTGTACCTGAGCCCGGGTCGGTACGCACACTCGTATCCTGCTTGGCTGTACACGATCCTGACAAGCCAGCACGCCAGCCTGGTGCAGGGCGTGCGGCTACGGACGGACCACAAAGCGATGACCAAGCAAGCGAGCGGGTTTTTGCAGTACGATTTCACGCGCGGCGTAGTCAAGCTAGACTTCAAATCCACGTCCCTGCGTGCGCGGCTGGCGCCGCGGTCTCCCGCCCCCCCGACCAAAAGACTGCGCCTGGAGGAGGCAGCCGCTGCCCCGGACCAACCGCGGCGGGTGGTCGCTGAACAAGGGAAAGCGAGGGACTCTGACGTGGAAGACGGCGATGAGGAGAGCGGCGACGAAGGGGAGGGCGCTGGCACAGCGGAGGAACTCCTGCTGCTCCTGGACGAGGACCCGCGCTGGGGTTACTTAGCCCCGGCCCTGCCACTGGCGCGTGTATGGTGCGACTACGACCCTCTGCAACGCCGGCGCTGGCTGCTGGCGCTGGAGGCAGCGGACCCCCGTCTCTTTTATGAGTCTGCTCTGTGGTCTGGAGACGACCGGGTGGCAGCGGATCTGGGGCTGCGTACCGGTGACTTACAGAGCGCCCCGATGTGTCTGTCCCCCCAGCGCTTCCGGCGGCTGCCCGTAGCCGTTAAGTTACACCTGTACGATTCAAACATGGCTGCTCAGTTTAATAATGACTAATACCCATTATTTAGGTACCTAGTCAATTTCTGACAGACAAGCCAGAAAACATTAAATCAGTTCAAAGATGACTAATACAAATTTGCAGCTAACTAGTCAAATAATGACCAAACAGTTTAAACATGGCTGCCCAGTCACGAGTCAGCAAACAATGACTAATACCCATTACTTAACCCTAACCCATTATTTAGGTACCTAGTCCATTACTGACAAACCAGCCAGGAAATGACTAATCAGTTCAAAGATGACAAATGAAAATTTGTCACAAATTGACAGATTAGTCAAAATTGTTGGAAACCGGTTTCCAGCTTTTTCTATTTGTCATTTTGACAATTCTGTCACTTTCTGATACATTAGTCGTAAAACTAGCTACATTTTGACTAATCAGTCAAAAAAAAAGATGTGAGGAGGGGATAAAAGACCCCCCTCTTTCTTTCGCACTAATCAGTCATTTTGACAAAAAAAATTTGATTAATCAGTCATTTCGACAAAATTTACATAAAAAACTTATTAAAATATCAGTCAGAAAAATATCACAGCTCCGGTGAATTAGTTATTTATTAATAATACATCCCTAACCTTAACACTAATCCTAACCCTAAACCCTAACCCTAACTTCAATTCGAGTTGGAAAAGAATATTGATAATATTATTACTCGCATTGGAAAAGATTATTAATGATATTATTACTCGAATTGGAAAAGATTATTGATAATATTACTAATTTACAGACGTGTATCCAAGTATTAATAGACTAAGTAAATAATGCCACTCCCAACTTACTCATACCAAGTCGACACACAAAACAGCATCCTTGAACCAACCATTCATCATAGTCTTCTTTTCAAGACTAACTTTTCAACTACTCCACGTCCTCTCCCTAAGTATCCCACAGATTTCTACAATAACATTTAGAAATTTGCATCAAAGGTTACGAAAGAATAGGTTGCAATACCTGAATTTGGTGGTCCTGGACCCCACACAGGAATCCATCCACTGCGCCCAGTAACCCTGCAGTAACACTTACTCGGTGGCACAAACACCACAGTCAGACCTGAATACGTTCCCCTGTACGCTTTTTGCTTTTTGCAGAATGCTTATACATCTCCACTGTCGCCACAACCTTTAACACACACAAGATTCCTTGGCACACACTATGGAAACATCAGAAACACATACTTGCAGCTTGTCTGGCCGTGCAACCCAGTAGCTCCATCACTTCCTTTGCGTTGCTCGCATGCACATGCACTCGCAGCTTACCAAACTTAACGCTTTCTCCCACTTCCCACATTTCATCTTTACCAGGCTTTACCTCCTCTACCGGCTGGAAACTTTCAACATCCTTGCTATGCTTCTTCTCTTGCTGTGTTTCGCCGCCATCAGAATACACTTGCGTGCTTATCTCTGTCTGCGACAGCTCTCTATTTCCTTGTCCTTCCTTCCTTCCCTTCTTGCCACTGTCTGCCTGCTTACTCTTGTCTGCCTGCTTCTTCCTTCCTAGCTTGACATTTTCCTGTTTTGCACCTTCCCCCTCCTCCTCTTTTTCTTCTGCCTCCTTGCCCCTGCCTGCCTTCAATTTCTTGCTCCTGCCTGCCTTCGCCCCTTCCTGTTCTGCACCTCCCCTCTCCTCCCCCCCTTCTTTTTCTTTTTCTTTTGTTTCTTCTTCTTCCTGCTTGCCACTGCATGCCTTCTCACCATTGCTTGCCTGCACCTGTTCCTCTTGAATTCCCTCCCCCTCTTCGTCCTCCTCTTCGTCCTCCTCTTCTTCTCCCCCCTTGCCCTGCCTCCCTTCCTACCCTTGCCACTGCCTGCCTTCTCACCATTGCTTGCCTGCACCTGTTCCTCTTGAATTCCCTCCCCCTCTTCGTCCTCGTCTTCTTCTCCCCCCTTGCCCCTGTCTTGTTGTTGTTGTTGTTCTTCTTCTTCTTCTTCTTCTTCTTCTTCTTCTTCTTCTTCTTCTTCTTCTTCTTCTTCTGCATGCTTGCCTCCCTTCACCCTTTTCTTTCTTTCCTCCTCCTCCTGCTGCATTCCTTGTTCTTTTTCTTCTTCTTCTCCCTCCTCTTCCTGTTCCTGTTCCTGTTCTTCTTCTTCTTCTTCTTCTTCTTCTTCTTCTTCTTCTTCTTCTTCTTCTTCTTCATCTTCTTCTTTATCTTCTTCTGCCTTCTTGCCCCGCCTGCCTTCCTACCCATGCCTGCCTGCTTGCTCCTGCCTCCCTTGCCTCCGTTCACCCCTTTCTGTTTTCGTTTGCCTACCTTCACCCCTTTCTGTCTTTCCTCAAGCAAACTTTTCAACTTTTCAATCTCCTCTTCTTTCTTCCTTATCTCAGCCTCAACGTCCTTTTCATGCATCTCGTCTCCACCCTGTCCTTTCCCTTCTTCTGGGCTTGACTTCTGGCCCACGCTCACGACCAAGTCCCTGCACATTCACAAAAACAATTCAATATCATGATCATCGACAAACATTTCCTACATCTCTGCAGGAGTCTTTGGCATATAAACCACGTTGTTCGCTCGGTAGAAGGTAAACCTTTCCTTCCACTGGCCGCGTTGCTACAACAATACACACATACACACATACAGACAGAGACATATGTACACAGACATATACATACATATAATATATATACGTAGACCAACACTAGCGTGACATACACTGTCTCTCCACCCCGAGGTCCACTTCTTCAGCGCACTGATTGCACCAATTCTGTCGAACGGAAACAGGCGCTGGAGGATGTTCATTGCCCGCACGTACTTGATGTGCTCGACTGCAGGCAACACATACCACGTGCTTTATCATTTCTACAAAACTCACGAAAGGTAAAGCAAGACCACATCAAGCCATCTTCCTGCCTTACCTCCCAGCAACGCACCCAAATGATCTATCGACAAGTACCTTGCCAAGGCCTAAGGGGGGGGGGGGGGCGAATTCAGTTTTTAAGGCCAGCGGTCCTTGTAGGTGACATGCCACTTCGCTTCCACCTGCTTCTGCTTACCAGTAGCACTAGCCGCCGACACCCACTCACTGAACTTGGAAAATGCGCAGCATTCATACAATACCAGTCGCATGAGCACAATAATACCTTGCCAAGCACTGGACGCTACGCCAGTGCCAGGTAGCATCGGACTCTTCGTTGTGTAACCCGCTTTCTTCCAATCCTCTGCATCCACCCTTGGCAACGTGCGATGAAACATGCCCAGCCGAGGGAAGTTATCGAAGACGAAAGCATCATATTCCAACGTTTCATCCCTCTGATCCCCGTGCAAACCCAAGGTAGCTTCCAACCATGCGAGGGAGGTTTTGGTATAGTCTGAACACTTTCTCAGACTAGCATCTCGCAAATGTTGATAACTTCGACACCGGCGCGCCAAAGACTAGCTGCACACAGTACAAACACGTACATGCAACACGTTCGGTGTGCGGTTTTCGAGTACCCATCTGCAGGTAATCCTTCTCCCTTACTGGCAACGAACACTGACGTCCGCAAATAACACTTAAACCTGAGAGAGGAGAGCAATAATAACGGCAGAGATGAAAGGGAAACGTCTATACCTTCGATGAGCCCTGGCAACAACCATCCTCTGCTCCTCAACTTCAGTCTGATGCTGTACCAACCATAGACATATAGAAACAGTAACATATCAGCCAGACTAAGCAGATTGAGGACCGAATGAAAAATTTTGGTCTGCTGATGCGCGAGAAACCACTGCAGGTCTGGGTTGTCACCGACGAAGATCTTTTTACTTAATGGCTGCTCTACACAATCGTTGTACTTGCTGCCTTTCACTAGCCCCCACTCCCCCACTTCGGTAGGGGAGTTTTCGTCAGTCTCTTCCTCTGGAGCACAGCAAACATACATAGCAGCGAAGTTCTGGAAAAAAAACATTGATACCTACTCCGCCAATTCCTTTACCTTGGTCCACACCCTAATTATCCGCCCAGGCACTGATATCCATCTCTAGTGGGACATCTGCATGACAACAACAACAACAACAACAACAATAATAATAATAATAATAATAATAATAATAATAATAATAATAATAATAATAGACAGAGGAGAGACAAGAGAGAGAGAGACGGATAGAGAGAG
>WBZZ01001952.1:45000-65000 GCA_019918135.1 Paulinella micropora
TATAGCATACTATGGTATAGTATAGTATAGCATAGTATAGCATAGTATAGTATAGTATAGTATAGTAATAGTATTAGTATTAGTAATAGTATTATTAAAAGCAATAGTATAGTATAGTATAGTATAGTATAGCATAGCATAGTATAGTATAGTATAGTATAGTATAGTATAGTATAGTATAGTATAGTATAGTATAGTACAGTATAGTATAATATAATATAGTACAATATAGTATAGTATAGTATAGTATAGTATAGTATAGTATAGTATAGTATAGTATAGTATAGTATAGTATAGTATAGTATTTAGTATAGTATAGTATAATATAGTATACTAGAGCATAGTATAGTATAGTATAGTATAGTATAGTATAGTATAGGATAGGATAGGATAGTATAGTATAGTATAGTATAGTATAGTATAGTATAGTATAGTAGAGTAGAGTAGAGTAGAGTAGAGTATAGTATAGTGTAGCATAGTATAGTGTAGATTAGTACAGTACAGTATAGTATAGTATAGTATAGTATAGTATAGTATAGTATAGTATAGTATAGTATAGTATAGTATAGTATAGTAGAGTAGAGTAGAGTATAGTATAGTATAGTATAGTATAGCAAAGAACAAATTATTATTATTATTATTATTATTATTATTATTATTATTATTATTATTATTATTATTATTATTATTATTATTATTATTATTATTATTATTATTATTATTATTATTATTATTATGGACACCGTGATAGCCCAGTGGTCAAGTTCTACCATCTGGGCCCTGTCGCCAGTTCGATTCCCGTCGGTGCCACCAGTATTTTCATTGAACATACCGATCCACCTGGACCAGTATTTTCATTGAACATACCGGCCCGTCTGGAAGTGTTGGAACTGCCCTTGCGGGGGTGTCATTAGAGCCTATCGTCAATTCTTCGTACTCCCCTAACGGGTGAGACGATGGAGGCGCATGTGCAGATTTGCATCAGCCATTGACAGAGAAGCACTATTATTATTATTATTATTATTATTATTATGATTATTATTATTATTATTATTTGGGGGGCACCAATACATGGTTGGGTGTCACCGCCACACGGCGGGGTTGGGGCCGTTGGCAGCTTGTTATGAGGGGTACATAATCAGTGCTCCACTGATTCATGAGACGGAAACTTTTACTGAGAGAAGCTCTCTCACCACGCTCACGGCTCTTGGCTCGGGGTGGCCTCTGGTATCACTCAGGGTGCGGGGGGTGGGGGTTATCTGAGGGAGGGGGTTGGGCTCAGTGGGTCACTGGACAGGTTGGTTAACTAAACTACTGTCGGTATGAGTGGGAATGAAGGCGACAGGCTCCACACATTTCCACAAGCCTTGAAATCACTCAACTGCCACAGTAGCGACTGCCTGGACGCGGGGCTCCTGACTCACCCTCTCTCCCAGAACCCCTCGTGCTCACTTTGCGGATGCCATGGGGATGCTCTGGCGGAGGGTCGGGACGTGTTGGGTGCATGTGACCGGGCCTGTCACTTAGTGTTCTCGGTAGATGACTCTTTTGTAGCTTCTATCGGACGCAGGGTGGCTTGCCACGACACCTCAATGATGCATAGTACGTCACGTCTCTGACCTGGTTACGGGGGCGGGTAACTGAGGCGGGTTCCTGAAGGCTGGTTACGGAAGCTATGTTATTGTTGTTGGGTTCCTGGCTGCTATGTTATTGTTGTTGGGTTCCTGGCTGCTATGTTATTGTTGTTGGGTTCCTGGCTGCTATGTTATTGTTGTTGGGTTCCTGGCTGCTATGTTATTGTTGTTGGGTTCCTGGCGGCGTACATGTTTATGCTTTTTTAAGGGTTGAGCTTTAAATGACCCCACTCGGGTCTTCTTTTATCGAGCTCACCACTCGGTGGATGGAGGCCTGGGGTAGACTTATACGATGTTTTTGATGCTAGGTTCCGTCTCCAGGGATTCGACTGGCATCGCTGCTTTGCCTCACCGCACTGCCTCACCCACACATCCACACTGGCACACTGTTTCTCCTCTTGCTCTTGTACCTATGTCGCACACAGCTATGAGCTCACGCCGATGAGTGGTTGTGACGAGGTGCACCCAGCTGGATTGCGGGCGAGCCACGGCGGCCTCGCTTTCGCTCTCTCTCTCTCTCTCTCTCTCTCTCTCTCTCTCTCTCTTTTTCTTTTTTTTTTTTTTTTTTTTTTTTTTTTTTTTTTTGTTGTTGTTGTTGCTTTGCTTTGCTTTGCTTTGGGCGAGGCCTAGCTTTCACATGGGCGGGCTGAGCCTATGAGGGGCGCACGATAAGCGTTCCATTGATTTATGAGACGGGTCCCAATTACTGAGAGTAACTCGTGTGAGTTGCTCATCATACTCATGGCTCTTGGCTCGGGGTGGCCTCTGGAATCACAAGGGGTGGGCACTGGGGGAGGGGGTTGTGTTCAGAGGGTCACCGCGAAGGATGGTCAACCAAACTACTGTCGGTCGGAGTTTGTACGAAGGCGAGAGGCCCTACACCTTACCACAAGCCTTGAAACGACTAAATGACCAAAGTAACGATGGACCGGAGCGGGGCTCCTGGCTCACCCTCTCTCTCAGCACTCTTCGTGCTCATCCTGCGGATGCCATGGGGTTGCTCTGGCGGAGGGTTATGGGGTGGTGGGTATACGTGCACGGGCCTGTCACTCTGTGCTCTCGGTAGATGACTCACTTGCAGCGTTTGTCGGACGCAGGGTGGTTTGCCACGACACCTACCTCGATGATGCACAGCGGGTCTGCCTCGTGCCTGGTTACGGATGCAGGTGAGTGTTTGTGTGTATTCCTATATATACGTACACGTATGCTTTTTAAGGGTTGAGCTTTAAATAACCCCACCTGGGTCCTCATTTATCGAGTTTACAACTCGATCAATGCGGCACCGGGGTCCCATACCACTTATGTCAGGTTCTTACGCGAAGAGCGCGGTCGCTAGTGCTGGCCCTATGGGTCAAGGCGGTAATCCTTCAGGTTTAGACGTTCCCCGTGGGAGTGCGCCTGCGGGTGGCGATGGCTACTCGGCCGGGGTGGGGTGGTCGAGTGCTCGCGTACCTGACGGGCAACCTGAATCACGTAGAGCCAGCAATCCTGCTGCATCTCGATCACCCTCCCCAACCTCGGAAGAGAAGTCACGTCCGGAAAGGTCTGGTCACGGCGTGTGGCAAGCGGTATCGCCACCGAGGAGGTGGCGGAGGAAGGTACGAAATGAGCTGGATAAGAGATGTTGCATAGTATGGGGGCTATCGCATGTCTCTCAGACAGTGGTCATGGCGCGAGAGCTCCGAATTCTCGGTCTCGGGGAAGTCGAGGTGGAATTCGCGGGCAGAGGTAGTGGGCGACATTTGCGGATTAAATGTGCGTCTTGTGAGGAGGCGGAGAAGATGGTGCGGCTGCTGCGGGAGCGGCTTTCGACAGCAGCATCTCCCAGTCCGCCCCATTCAAGTCCACCTTGTCCCTGGTGTCAGGATTGCACACCTGCAGGTGCAAGTACTTCGTCAGCGTCGAAAACACCACGTACTGGTCGTGCCGGTCCTGCGCCGACGACTGGTAGCCACCTGAACTCGCGAGAAAAGGAATGATCAGGCTGCCCGACTGCACTTTCGTGCCGCGTGAGACCGCGCCCGTAAGAGACACTTCCTCGTAGCTGCCGCCCGTCGAGTAGGCCAGGCTTTAGCATTCCTTGATCTTGATGCCTAGCGAAGTCGGCAGGCCCAGCGCCACGACTTGTGGCAAGACGGTGGCCTGGCCCGACGTTAGTGCAAAGAGCTCGTTCTGGGCCGAAGTCGGGAACCCTAGCACGGCGTGCGCGCTGTCGTCGCCGCTCTTGCTGTAGATGTTGAACTCTGCCGCCGCGGACAGCGTGAACTGCAGCTTGAGCTTGGTGTCGAGATAAACCACTCCGATCGACTGTCCTACCTGTACAAAGCCCTCGTTGATTAAAAGTGATTGCAGCGCGTCGGCCAAAGTCTCCCCTGTATAATTTTGCGACGGGATCGTGATCGTCACGTCGCCCGTGGCAGTCGAGTTCAAGTAGAGCTTGTTGTTCTTGGAGTTGATGTTGTACGTCGCGTTCGGGATCGTCGCCCAGATGAGCTTGTATCTGCCCTGGATCGCTTCCGACAGCGACAGCCGGAACTCGGCCGAATCGCCCGAGCCTTGCACCCGGTCGCGGTCCTTGCTGCGGACCAGGATGTTCATCTGTGAATGTTGCGCAGGCCGCTCATTTCCGAAAAAAAATTAAATGTTGTCACTAGTGTAGTGCAAGAGGAAAAAAAATATGCTGACACTCAGCGGCAACAAGCGCCTGCGCCTGGAGGATGTGGTCGAGACCAAACCGCTCCCCTCCATGGTCACGGCCTTTGGCGAACACAAGGTCGCGGAGTCTACCCCGCTGGTGCAGGAGACTTTCCCTTACACGGGCACCCTGAACTCGCGCAAGTTCGCGACCTCTGGCTCCGTGACCACCGCCGCCGGCCTGTTGTCGCTCAGCGGCGCCGCGCAGGCCGAGACGCTCCGTCGCTGCAAGTACCGCGCGGGACAAGGGCTCGTCTGCCGCTTCACGGCGCTGTTCCCTGCCATAGCCAACGTGGCTAATTCGGCCATGGCCGGCCTAGGCGACGACAACAACGGCTTCTTCTTCGTGCAGGACCAGACATGAACCAACAGGCTGCGAATCTTGCACCGCAACGCGGCCGTCTGCACTGTGCCTCTCCAGGTCGCCCACTACGAAATCAGTGATGAGGGTCCTGGCGACTCCACCACGCAGGTAGATAGCTGGCCAACCAGCCACATGATCCACAAACTCCGCATGCTTTTCGTCAACCACCCTCCTTGCAGTCGTAGACCACACGTAGTACGACGACGTCTCCAGGGAATGTCCGAGGTACACAGCCAACTCCGATGTATTCGAACGACTCTTGTGGCTCCCCAGGTGTCGATAGCAGAGGCATCCAAAAACGTGCCAAAGCGAGATGTGAGGCAACGCACGGTTGAAGAACATCTCATACCGTGGCTTGCCCTCCTTGTAGGCAACAGCATTGATGATGAAGACTGCATCAAGAGCAGCGTAGCCCAAAAACTGGTAAGGTACACATCGCGCCAGCATCAACGCCCTTGCAATTCAAAACACCAGCTTCAACCAGGACTCTGCAATCGCATTCTTATTAGGATCGTACTTGCCCCGTAGAGGTAGAACTCCCTTAGATCGCAGATGGTCATGCAGTGCAGTTGAAATCCACTCCCCATCCGAACGAAATTGCTTCAGTTTAGCACCAGCATGCGTTTTGCCCAATGCCATGACATAACGTAGATGACCAACGCATACCTCAGCCGTCCTCTCACGTAATAGGAACGCAAACAAGCAGCGAGTAGCATCATCCACAAACAAAAGCAGATAAGTTCTTCACGGGAAAGGTTCATGTTGCGACGGGTAGGACTTTCCGGGAAAGAGAGAAGCAGCGGGCTGCACGGGGGGGTGCCCAGTATGTAGAGATGCAGAGGGAGCTTCGCAAGCAGGGATTTGGCTACTGGGTGCTCGACGTGGAAGTCGACGAGCCCCAGGGCGAAGCCTCAAGCGGTGAATCTCCCTTGGCGGAGTGGGTCGGGATGCGGGAGCTGGAGGAGCTGGGGCGGAGGGTGCAGGATGGGCCGTGGAGGGTGGCGGAGGGCTCCAGGCGGGCTCAACCGAAGCGCAGGCATCGGCATCAGCTTCGTTCTTCCCAATTTGTGAAAGGCTTCCCACTGAGGGTGGCCTCACATAATTGGCAAGGCAAAGTGGGTGCGGATAGCCCAGGCTTTGGGGAATGGCCGGAGCACTACAAGGAGCGAGGCTGGGTGATCGTCGGAGTCCAGGAGCACAACCTATCGTCGCAGAAGGTGGAGAAGCTCCAAGTCGACGGCTTCGCAGTCCTCGGCAAAGCGGCTGCAACTGGTGCGGGCTCGCGTCTCTTGGGGGGGGTCTTGACGTTGGTGGCCAACTATCTGGCACCGTGCGCTACCATTGTACAGGCGCCTGTTCCACACCCACAGCAATTGTGGGTGAGGCTGTCGTCTGGGAGCGCGACGGCGTCGGATGTGTTCGTCGGCAACGGCTACTTCCCCCAAGAAAATCAACGAGAGGAATCTATTGCAGTCTATGAGGCGTGGCAGGCGGCCGTCTCCTACTTCGCCACCAAGGGTCATGTGGTTACGGTTGGTGATGCTAATGCTAAGCTGGGGCCCGCCAGAATAGCGCGGGAGGAGGGAGTGGTGGGCCTCTTTGGCGAGATAGATGGGAGGGGTAGAGGGGTTAGGAGTGAGAATGGTGAGTTGCTGGCTGCGATGCTTGTTGCCACGGGGTTGCGCAATCTCAGTGGGTTTTCGCAACCACGGGGGGACAAATATTGGTGGTCTAGGCAGGAAAATGTAGGTGGACGAAGGCATCTACTGGATTACATCTGCGTCTCTTCCGAGCTGGCGGAGGAGGCAAGCTTCGGCGTCGACGAGGTAGACCTTGATACCGACCACAAAGCTGTGTGGGCGGAACTGGTCTGGGGGGGACAGCCACCCCCCAAAAAGCAGGTAAAGAGGTACAAAGCATTCAAGGCAGAGCGCTTGATAGGCAGGGTAGTTGAGGGTAAGGAGAGTGAGCTGTCTAAGCTTAGGTTGAAGTACGACGAGACCTTTGCAGCTGGTATATCGGGGCTGTTGCCAGATGGCCTCCCAGATCTATCAGCAGTGGAGGACCCGGATGAGCTTCAGCAGGAGGTAGATAGGGTCGCTAGCTTAGTGGTCCGAGCTTTCACGGGCGCAGCCGTGAAGGTCTTGGGAGTTCGGGTGATTAGGCCAGGGTTTACTAATGCATGGTTTGATGAGAGTCTTAGGGAAGCGATTGCGCGACGGAGAGAGGCATACGGCCTCTGGCGAAGGAATGAGGCCAACCGAGAGGCCTGGCAAAGATATAAAGAAGCGAGGAAGGCGGTCAGAAGGTTATGCAAGGAGAAGAAGGAGCAAGCGTGGAAGCGGGTCCAGAATGACACCGCTGCCAACTTCAGGAGCGCTACCATGACCACGTACTGGAAGCTGTCAAAGCGTTTTGGCGGGGTTCGGCGGTCGAACGCTTCTGCTCCTGTTCGGAAGCCCGATGGCACTCTGGCATGCACACTCCGGGAAAAACTACAAGAATGGGAAGAATACCGCCGACGTATGGTGGTCCCCAAAGAAAACCAGTTTTTGGAGGATGCATGTGTAGAGGAAGTCGGTTCTGATGAGGAAGCAGCGCGGATTGAGCCCGAGCGGAAGGCCCGCGAAACCTTCCAGTATAACGACAACCTGCGCGACCAATTCGAGGCCATGGCGCAAGCCGAGGAGATCCGGACTGAGACGGGCCCGCTGGACTATGATTACACCGAGAAGGAAGTGGAGCTCTGCCAGGAAAATCTCCAGAATCACAAAGCGTGCTCACCGGATAAGATCAAGAACGAGATGCTCAAGTACGGAGGCACGCAGATTGTGAGCTTTCTGGTGCGCTTCTTCAACTGGTTGAAATCGTGCGAATACACCCCCAGCGACTGGGGCAAAGCGATTATCGTCAACATCCCAAAAGGAGGCGACCCAACCGATCCGGAAAATTGGAGAGACATCGCGATTCTGAGCTGTCTGGGTAAGATGTATCTGTCCCTTATGGCGGCGAGGCTTACGGCTTTCATCGATCAGCCGGGCAGGCTTCGCCCAGAGCAGGGTGGGTTCCGGCCAAAACGTAGTACGGGGGACCAGATTTTTGTCCTTAAGGAGCGTCTGCGCCTTAGACAACAAGCTGGCCTCCGTTCTTTCGTTTTGTTCGTGGATCTGAGAAAGGCATTCCCTACGGTTTGGCGGGCCGGGTTGTTTCAGAGGCTAACCCAGATGGGGGTACAGGGCAAGTTCTATCGCATTCTGCGGCGTTTTTACCGAAGAACGTCATCGCGAGTGCTAGTCGATGGCGAACTCACTGGTGAAGTGCTGGAAGAGATGGGAGTTCAGCAAGGGTCGCCGTTGTCACCGTCGCTGTTCAACGTCTTCATGGATGAGCTAACGGTCCGAATCGCGAAAGAGTTGGAGATCGAGGACCGCATCGAAGACATACGGACCCTGCTTTACGCCGACGACGTTGCGGTAATTGCGCATAGTGTCACGGAGCTTCAACAGATTGTAAATGTCGTGGCGACATTCGTGGAGGACTATCGGCTTGAAATCAACCTGAAACCGGGCAAGACGGAAGTCATGCCGATATACGGGCACGCCAAGTCAAAAAAGTCGCCCCCATGCGTGAGGTTCCGGGGCAAGGTTCTCAACGTCACCGACCACTACAAATACCTGGGAGTTCTGCTCACGGACACCCTCTCCGATAAACCGCAAGCGAAGCGGGCGGCGGAAATCACTGTAGCGGGAACGGCTGCCTGCTACCCCCTCTGGATTGCCCATGAAGTTCCAGCGCGTCTTCGGCTGATGAATTGGCAGCAAATGGTTGGCGCAAAGTTGCTTTACGCATCGGCTTTTTGGGATCTGCCGGGCGCCAACAAGCTGAGTAAGCTGGAGGGCGCGTTGGTAGCGCCCCTGCGGGTCATCTTAGGTGTTGGTACGCGCACAAGCGGCTGCATCACCAGGGGTTTAGGCCGCACGCCGAGTTTTAGCATCCTTGCCAAGGCGGCCCGGCTTCGGTTCCTAGGGCGCATCGAGTTACTGGGCAACACAGCGCTAACACGCAGGCTTTACAACACGGGTCGGTGCAAATGGAAGGAAGATACGGAAAATTTGATCTTAGCAGATCACAGGCTGCGGGAGGGCTTGGATGCGCTCAAGCGGGTCGTGAACGAAGATGGCACGGTAGATGATAAGGACTGGCGGGCCGCTCTGGCGAACTGGAACGAGGTGGTAAAGCAATGGTCTGTCCGGCAGGAAGTAGCTGGCTGGGAGCGGCAGGCTAAGCCCTCTGATGGGCTTAGGGTGCTGCTTAGCCAGATGTCTTCCCGCTCTGCTTTCCCACGTTGGCGGGCGCTGGAGGGGGGAAGTCACAACCTTATCAGAAGGCGATTGTTGAGCTGCAACAATCGCCTTCGCCTCTACCGATCCAAATTTGGCTCATGCTCGCCGGACTGCTCAAGCTGTTTCGCCTTGTGTGGCACTGAGGTTAACGAGTCGTTACGTCACTTCCTGCTGCATTGCCCCAACGTTTGCGAGCTCTCGTGAGGCACTGTTTAAGTTTATCGATGAGGCGCAAGCCCGGCAGCCCCTCATGCTGAATCGAGGAGGGCTTTATCACAGGGAACTGCGGGAGGCAGAGGAGGAGATGAGGCTCTTCAAAGAGGAATGGCTGAAGGGGGAGGATGAAAAGATGGCGGCGATGCTCGGCGTTTTGTTTATCCCTGTCCCAGAAGAGGTGGAGGAGGAGTTAGGAAGGTTTGTTGCCACCATCTGGAAGGAGTGGGAGGAGTTGGAGGCGCAGACCAGGGAGGCAGAGGGGGCGGAGGAGGAGGAGGTGATCGACCTCACGGTCGTTCAGGAGGTGGGTAGAGGAAGGCCTAGTCAGGTAGAATGTCTGGCTAGATCTGTTGTAGGTGGAGGTCAGCGCAGCGTCGCGGACTTCTTCTCGGCAGATAACTCCTCTCACTCCTTGCACCCACTTCCACATGCACAGCACGCTCATTTGCACATTGCACTGCCAGTCGAGTCTTTGGAGCGGAGCCGCGTCACCGAACGGTCCCGTGCTACCAATGGAGGCACATGTCCGACAGGATCAAAGGCCAATTGACTGATAAGTCTATTATTATTATTATTATTATTATTATTATTATTATTATTATTATTATTATTATTATTATTATTATTATTATTATTATTATTATTATTATTATTATTATTGACACCGTGATAGCCCAGTGGTCAAGTTCTACCATCTGGGCCCTATCGCCAGTTCGATTCCCGTCGGTGCCACCAGTATTTTCATTGAACATACCGGTCCGTCTGGACCAGTATTTTCATTGAACATACCGGTCCGTCTGGAAGTGTTGGAACTGCCCTTGCGGGGGTGTCATTAGAGCCTATCGTCGATTCTTTGTACTCCCCTCACGGGTGAGACGATGGAGGCGCATGTGCAGAAATGCATCAGCCATTGACAGAGAAGCACTATTATTATTATTATTATTATTATTATTATTATTATTATTATTATTATTATTATTATTATTATTATTAATTATTATTATTATTATTATTATTATTATTATTATTATTATTATTATTATTATTATTATTATTATTATTATTATTATTATTATTATTATTATTATTATTATTATTATTATTTTATTATTATTATTATTATTATTATTATATCTATCTATCTATCCCCGGGCAGTTTCAAGTCATGCTAGGAACGGCCGTTTAAGTATAGTATTGTATAGTATAGTATAGTATAGTATAGTATAGCATAGTATGGTATGCTATGGTATAGTATAGTATAGTATAGTATAGTATAGAAAAGTATAGAAAAGTATAGTATAGTATAGTATAGCATGGTATAGCATAGTATAGTATAGTATAGTATAGTATAGTATAGTATAGTATAGTATAGTATAGCTTAGTATAGTGTAGCATAGTATTGTATAGTATAGGATAGTATAGTATAGTATAGTATAGTATAGTATAGTATAGTATAGTATAGTATAGTATAGTATAGTAGAGTAGAGTAGAGTAGAGTAGAGTATAGTAGAGTAGAGTAGAGTATAGTATAGTATAGTATAGTGTAAAAACCAACAACATACATCAGGAAAGAATAATAAACAATGAATTTCAAAAAGGGAAGCAGTCTGAGCAAACAAGATAGAAAACTTGAAGGAAAAAATACACAAGGCAGGGCAACAAAAAAAACACAAGGCACAGCCCAAACAAAATGAAGGACAGTAAGCGCGCTGCCGGAATAAGAAGACTAAAAACCAACAACATACACCAGCAAAGAATAATAAATAATGAATTTCAAAAAGGGAAGCAGTCTGAGCACACATGATAGAAAACTTGAAGGAAAAAATACACAAGGCAGGCCAACAAAAAAAATACAAAGCAAAGCAAAAAAAAAAATGAAGAAAAATAAGCGCGCTGCCGGAATAACAAGGGTAAAAACCAACAACATACATCAGGAAAGAATAATAAACAATGAATTTCAAAAAGGGAAGCAGTCTGAGCACATAAAATAGAAAACTTGAAGGAAAAAATACATAAGGCAGGGCAACAAAAAAAAATACAAGGCAAAGCCAAAAAAAAAAACAATGAAGGACAGTAAGCGCGCTGCCGGAATAACAAGGGTAAAAACCAACAACATACACCAGCAAAGAATAATAAACAATGAATTTCAAAAAGGGAAGCAGTCTGAGCACACAAGATAGAAAACTTGAAGGAAAAAATACACAAGGCAGGGCAACAAAAAAAATAAGGCAAAGCTAAAAAAAAATGAGCACGCTGCCGGAATAACAAGGGTAAAAACCCACAACATACATCAGGAAAGAATAATAAACAATGAATTTCAAAAAGGGAAGCAGTCTGAGCACATAAAATAGAAAACTTGAAGGAAAAAATACAGAAGGCAGGGCAACGAAAAAAATACAAGGCAAAGCCAAAAAAACAATGAAGGACAGTAAGCGCGCTGCCGGAATAACAAGGGTAAAAACCAACAACATACATCAGGAAAGAATAATAAACAATGAATTTCAAAAAGGGAAGCAGTCTGATCACATAAAATAGAAAACTTGAAGGAAAAAATACACAAGGCAGGGCAACAAAAAAAAATACAAGGCAAATAAAAAAATTAAAAAAAAAGAAAAAAAGAAAAAAAAAGAAGAAAAGTAAGCGCGCTGCCGAAATAATAAGACTAAAAACCAACAACATGCATCAGGAAAGAATAATAAACAAGGAATAAAAAAAAGGAAGCAGTCTGAGCACATAAGATAGAAAATTTGACAATTAATCGATCAGTCAATCATTCAATCATTCAATCATTCAATCATTCAATCAATCAACCAACCATTCAATCAATCAATCAATCAATCAATCAATCAGTATTTTTTTTGTTGCCCTGCCTTGTGTATTTTTTCCTTGATTGAATGATTGATTGACTGATTGACTGATTGATTAATTGATTCATTGATTGAATGATTGAATGATTGAATGATTGATTGCTTGATTGATATTATTCTTTCCTGGTGTATGTTGTTGGTTTTTACCCTTGTTACTCCGGCAGCGCGCTTACTGTCCTTCATTTTTTGGGCTTTGCCTTGAATCAGTCAATCAGTCAATCAGTCAATCAGTCAATCAATCAGTCAATCAATCAAGCACTCAATCAATCAATCAATCACCCAATCAATCAATCAACCAACCAATCAATCAACCAATCAATCAATCGATCAATCAATCAATCGCAGTCGTATGCCGGAATAACAATAGCATTGCACCGACCGAAATCCTCGTCGTCCTCTTCATTCACTCCATCCCCCTTCTGAACGGCTACAACGGTCTGAATGTCGCCTGAAATAAGAGTATCGACAATATATGTGTGTGATCGATCAATCAATCGATATATAAACCAATCGATCAATCAATCACAGTCGCTGCCGGAATAACCACAGCATTGCACCGACGAAATCCTCGTCGTCCTCTTCATTCACTCCATCCCCCTTCTGGGCGGCTACAACGGTCGGAATGTCGTCTGAAAGAAGATTACAAGAGAGAGACACAGACACACACACACACACACACACACACACACACAGAAAGACAAACTGGTCGCTCAAGGCGTCTCCTTGTGATTGTGTGTGTGTGTCTGAGAGAGAGATAGAGAGATAGAGAGATAGAGATAGATAGATAGATAGAGAGAGAGAGAGAGAGAGAGAGCGCATTCAATGACCTTCACCTGGCTGTGCAGCCTTCTGCCTTTTACCGCCCTTCTGCTGCGTCATGTCGTCTGAAATAAGATTACAAGAGAGAGACACACACACATACACACACACACACACACACACTGAAAGACAAAGTGGTCGCTCAAGGGCGTCTGCTTGTGATTGTGGTGTGTCTGAGAGAGAAATAGAGAGATAGAGAGATAGATAGATAGATAGAGAGAGAGCGCATTCAATGCCCTTCACCTGGCTGTGCAGCCTTCTGCCTTTTACCGCCCTTCTGCTGCGTCATGTCGTCTGAAATAAGAGCACAAGAGAGAGAGAGACAGAGAGAGAGAGAGAGAGAGACACACACACAGAAAGACAAAGAGGTCCCTCAAGGGCGTCTGCTTGTGACTGTGTGTGCGTGTGTAAGAGAGAGATAGAGAGATAGAGAGATAGATATATAGATAGAGAGAGAGAGAGAGATAGCATTCAATGACCTTCATCTGGCTGTGCAGCCTTCTGCCTTTCACCGCCCTTCTTACGCTTGGTTCCTAAACAAAAAATATGCTGTTTGCTTTTGTAGTGCAGAAGGTGCCAACAATCAACAACAACAACAACAACAACAACAACAACAACAACAACAACAACAGCAACAACAACACATACAACAACAAGATCAACAAACCCAACAAACAAACGCACCTCGACTGGTCCCCGCCTGTAACATTGATGGATTGTATAATAAACTGGTCAGTAAACCTTACTCCTTCTGAGTATTTCGAATGATCAATAAATATACTTTAATGAGAATTATTATTAAGAATAACAGTAACAAAGGTAGAGGTATGATGACGTAGCATTCTAGAAATAGAAATGTGTTTAGTCATGACTGACAAACATGTTTCTATAACCGTAATATTATAGTGAATATATCACTAACCGTAACTCTGTTCTGGAATGCTCTAGAACCTTTGTTATTATTGTCTGTAGTGCCGATAATTCCGGCATTAGTCAGAGTAAATTGGTAATCTATTGTTAGTTTATAATTCCGGTTACTGGTGGCACTGTTAGTAAATCTAACGATTAATTGTGATATTCCAGTTCCATTGAGAGGAATCAACAATAGTAATCATATACTGTATAGTATGTTAACGCCCCCCCTGAACTGAATATCACTTCAAAAATAAAAGTCACAAATCGCAACGCTGGTTGTAAATCTCAAAACATCGCAAAGAGTAACAGTCATAAAAGAAAAGAAAAACCGAGCCGCACCGGGCGGACAAGTACGTAAAGTATGAGCGAAGCAAGCTCACTACTATAAGACCGTCCTTTCCGTAATCAATGTCCATACGCTTCGCCATTGACTTTCAAGTAGCGGAAGATCAAATCAACTCCAAGTTCATTTGCGCAGACTATGATGACGAAGTCAGGTTCATAGCGCTTGTAACTCCTCCTTTTGTTCTCGCAATCCTCGCTGTTTGTTCTCGCAATCCTCGCTCTTTGTTCTCGCAATCCTCGCCATCCGTCTACGTAACCTACCCCATAAATAGATGAGACAGGACGCAAATAAAGCTGGGACACACACACACACACACACACAAAAATCAAATCAAGTCTTGTGACTCGACGACGACGCCTTCTTCTTCTTCTTGCCTCCGGACTTCGATACAACGCCGACACCAGCTGCAGGGATCGAATCCTCGTCATCTCCCAGGTAGTCGTCGAGCTTAACCATGAATTGGTTAACCAAATTCCGAAGCTGCGGGGTCGGTAGCGGTTTGGTAAACACATCGGCGAGGTTCTCGTTGGATGGGATGTAGCGTACCGAGATGCGATTTTCGCGAGCCTGTTCCACATAGTGGTGCTTGATGTCCAAATGCCTGGAACGAGATCCACCAAGGCCGTTGGTCGAAACCACAATTGAGCCGCGAATGTCTTCATGAATTACTGTCGGACGCGTGATCGGAACTCTAAGTTCGTTCAAGAAGCTCTGAACCGCAATGGCCGTCCTGGTTGCATTCGACAAAGCTATAACCTCCGCATCCATAGTTGAAAGTGCGACTGTAGTCTGGCGACGGGAATTCCAATGGATCGGCCCGTCATCATGTGTAGCTCGCCATTCCTCGACCGACGAGTGAACCTGCAATTACCGAAGTCTGAGTCCGAATACGAACTGAACTCGAAACTGTTAGGATCGATGTTGGACGGGAAAAACAACCCCCTTTCTTCCCGTAGGTGCCGGTAAATACGCCCAACCATGGCATACGCAATCCCGGGGTCTTGATGCCCGAAGACTCCCAATCTGTTCACCGCAAATGCAATATGAGGTTGGGTCATGGAGGCAGGCCAAATCAATTCACCCGTCAGCCTGAGACTTT
The DNA here is from genome assembly GCA_019918135.1 of Paulinella micropora. Lineage (NCBI taxonomy): Eukaryota > Cercozoa > Imbricatea > Euglyphida > Paulinellidae > Paulinella > Paulinella micropora. The sequence goes on from WBZZ01001952.1 coordinate 60,298, forward strand.
TTAAAATTCTCGACGAGTTGCTTGACATGCTCTGAGTCGAGAAAACGATCCGTCACTGCCCTGTGGGGTTGGGTAGCGATGGCGTCGGGAATGGCCTGCACGTTCTTGTAAGTCATGCTGGCAAGGGCTTTGGCGGCTTCCTTCATCTTCTCTCTGGTGTCTGCACAGAACAACCAACCAAAAATATTGCATATTTTTCATCAAAAGAACAAAAAGAAAAGGGGGCTGACCTTTGATGTACGCATGCTTCTCAGCTTTCTGCCTGTCAGCCTCCGAGACATTCTTGCCCGTGCCCTTTTTGCACTTCATCCTGCGCTTCTTCTCGGGTTGTTCGGACCCTTCCGGCGAGGCCTCCGGTTTGCGCTTTCCAGTTGCATCAGGTGTGGAGACTGAAGAAGAAGACGACGCCGGAGACAGGGGAACCGGGGGTGGGGCAGAAGACGGCGAGGATGAAGACGGTGTCGCGGAAGTGGCAGAGGAGCTCCTGGCCAGAGGTGTGATGGTTGCAACCGCCGCCTTGGGCTGTTTTTTGTTCGAGGGGATGGACCGTAATGGAGTGGATGTCGAGGAACCGCTCGATGAAGAGCTCGAAGAAGTACTCGACGAAGGTCTCGAAGGCTGTGTGGCAGCAGGGGCTGATGCGAGGCTTGAGGGCCTGCCTGCAGCTAGCTCAGCAGGAACACGACGAGCGAGGGCAAGGTCGGCGGGTGCAGGTTCCTCTTCCTTTTCGTCTCCCACCACCTCAGTAGCTGCAACACTGCCCTGAGAATTCGGGGTGCGGGATGCAGCATTAGCAAGAGAATTGTTGGGATGGAAAACAGAGGAAAGATCAGCCGGGGCAGCCTGCGAATCAGCGATTGTCCCCTTGGCCTCCTCCTTGGAACCATCCTAAGTTGAAAAATATTGCATATTTTTCAACACGACAATGATGACGTCGTGGTGGAAGATGTGTCTCGAATGAAAAATATGACATATTCTTGAGACACGGACAAACAAAAACGAAGTGGAGCAAAGAATCGTGAGACATTGAAGCTCACAAGAAAAATATTGCATATTTTTGTTTGAAGACCTTAGCCTGCTCATCCATTTCTTTTTGAAATTGCGTTGTTCACAGCCCCTACACCCGAGAGCAAAAACAAAAAATCATAGTGATACGAAGCCAAAAAAACAGTTCGGGCAAGCATGGCAGACATGAACTCACAGTCCATAATTGAAACTTGTTCAAATTCAAGCAACAACTAGAACAACAGACACAAAGCAACAACAAACAACTAGAACAAAGGAGAGAGAGCTTGCTGACTTGTAGGAGCTGCCACGTTTGGGCCTTTGGAGAACATGTCGTACAACTTCTCATCCCAGGTCACATCCGCAGGCCAGCCCACAAAGTAAGCTGTCGTCAGGCACAGTTTATCCATCAAGGCAAACGTCTTGAATTCTCCAGCTTGGTCTTGGCTTGTGTCGTTGACCCACACCTGGACGTGCCAAAGTCGAGGGTTGAACTGGTAACTAGTAGCACCTTTTGGCTTCAACGCAAACTTCCACACAACACCGAGATCGAAAGAGCTCTCGATTTGACCCGTGTCGTCACTCCCATGCTCTCCTCCAAACTCCAGCTCAGAGACAATGAGCTTCATTTCAGGTGTGATCTACCATTTGAAGGTGATGTAAGACTTGTCGACAGAGGGACCACCCATGATGTAGTGTTCGGAAAGCGATTTTGAGAGTGCAACAATCTAGACACCCGAACAAAAGTGCTCAAGTTGACCGCAAGCGGTCACGAAGCAAAAAAAAAAAAAAAAATGAAGTTAGGCCTGAAAACATGTGTTTTTTTTTTTCATTTTGATAGGGACGGAAAGTCACCCTCATAATATGGTGAAATGCAATCAAAAATGGCAAACGGACCCAGTCCGGCCACTCGTTCCCAAAAACTGACGTCCGAAACAGGTTTTTGTGCCTTGGTGGCACCGAGTGTGGGCTCAAACCGGCTCACTTTGGAAAACATGCAATATTTTTTTTCTGAGACATCCTTTGAAAGTGATTTTTTATCTTTTTTCCGGACGGATTTGTTTGAAAAGGTTCCGGTGTCGGAATATGCCATATTTGTGTTTTCCGACAATCCTTGTACAACCACTCTCGCCACTTCTGTTTTGTTTTTTGACAATATTAGGTTCTCAAGCGAGGTTACCTGTCTGCGCTGAGAAGCCACTTCGTTGAAGTGGCAAAATCGATTCAGGGCACTCCTTTTGTTCCTGATTGCAACACGTTCGCAGAAGAAGACCTGAAAATCAAGAAAGCTGTCTCCAGTAAGTTGCCTGTAGCACGTTCAATGCATTTTTTTTTCTCTTGTGGTCACTCGTGGTCAGGCGATTTCATGGGTTTTGGCTTCGAGGCTTGGGTGAAAATGTTCGCGCCTGACAGACTTGACAGATTTTGGCACAAGTTAGCGCATGTCAGGCATCAGAACGGTCAGTTCCGCAAAATTGAAGAACATGACGCCCAAGTTCTTTTGTCGAAGGGCTGACAAGCGTTTTCGTGCTTCCTTCTTTTCGTCATGCTTCAACAGGGTCAGCATTTTCTCCAGTGGGAGCTTGACTTGTGTCTTGAACTCAAGCATCGAGGACTAAGCAGGGAAGGACTCGATGTTCTGTCCTCGTTTGGAAGAGTGATTCCGATCAGGAGCTTTGATCGCCGCCGCAAAATTCGCCTTCAGGAAATCAAGACATCTCTTTCCTTCCCCATCTCCGTCACGCCTTGATGATCATCAACTGTTCTGAAAAATATGCAATATTTTTTGTCTCTTCAAATGTTTACCTTGGTTAGCTTTGAGCATATGTAGTGGTCAAAAATATGGCATATTTTTCTTGTTTGAAATGTTTTCCGCAACCCACAAGTACAATTCCTTTCATTACTTGTACTTTAAGTCCTGCAAAATCCTCAGTGTGCCTAATCACAGAAAATTCGGTTCTCTGCGGATGAATTGTTTTTTGCTAGTTCTCTTTGAAATTTTTGGGTAAAAGATTGTCCAAATATTATGTGGAGAACTCACCGCTGTCTACGCTGGTTACTAGTTCGTGCTCTTGTCCTTTAAAACTTGTGTTTGAAAGGAAGACGAGCACCAGCTCAAACTCTTGCTGGTCGTCTTCGGTTTCATGTTCGTCGAATTAGACAGACATGCTTCCGAAGAGCACTGCTGCTGATCTCAAGACAATTGAGATCCGATTACTGTATTTGGATGTCAATGCTCTTGAGAATTTCTACTGATGGAGGGTTGTGGCAAGAAATTACAAATTTCTTCCTCGGTAAAATTTCCTGCTACTATTCTTTATCTGACCCCTACGGTCGTTACTGGGTGCGCAGCGCCGAAAAAAAACAAGTAGCTGTCTTTTTCGGCGGTACGCCATCCCTGGTGAAACTTGTTTTTCATTTAGCGGAGGGTGTTGGCAAGAAATTACAAACTTCTTCCGCAGTAAAATTTGTTGCCAATGCTCTTTTTCTGACCCTTGAAGCTTCGTTACTTGTTTCTTCCATTGTCCAGAGGGACCAGGCAGAGTGGAAGAACCACTCAAACTGTTTGCAGAGTTTCCCCCCCCCCCCATGTTTTTTATGTTGTTTTTTTTTTTTTTTTTTTTTTTTTTTTTTGTTATTGTCAGTGTGGAGGAGAAACGAGCCGACGACCTGAAGTCTACTTGGTTCGACAACTTCGCGACCAGCTTGAAGTTTCGGAACGTCGGAGTGCCGAACGTTGGGAGTGGCCCCTACAACAACGGCCTCTGGACTGTCTTCGGAATTCTGAAATCTCAGCGCCAGAACCCTCCCAGCATGGTGCTTCGCGCGGGCCAGGTCGATGCTTTTCCAGAGGATTTGTTTGATGACGCGGTCGTTGCCTTGACCCGAGCTAAGATGAGAGAGCTTCAAACCAACAATAGAGATTTCAAGCGATTTTTTTATTATTCTGTCTCCAAAACAGTGCACCAGGATTCCGCTTTGTTTGCCCCCGGACTTGTCAGTCGACACCCGGCCCTGCAATGAACCGGTTGTTTTCAAAAGTCTGCGAATGGAGGACCAGAACATTGCATCGAACGACGCCCTCATCAGACTTCTCGAGAAACTTGATTTACAGCATCGCCGTTCCGAAGTTTGGCGTTTCCAGCTTTTTACTGTAGATTCTAACATTTACAAGCGGATTTGCAAGGTAGTAATCCTATGCATGCATTCGAAAAATATAGCATTTTTTTTAATTGATGTCACAGGCCTTGTATGATCGAAGCAGGGGTTTGTCACACTTGAAGTCCTGGATGTGTGTCTTCTTGGGCCATTTGCATGTTCACAAGTTCCTTTTTGTTTTGATTTGGCGTGAGTTTAAGCGCCAGGTTTTTGGGCCCCTTTGGCATGAGCTGTTTCCTTCCAAAATTTTCAGGATCAAACCTAGACTCAAGACGATTTCGGCGATCATGGCCTACGTTCGTCTTGCTTACACCTTCGTTCAAGCCAACCTGCTCGACAATTTCCAGTTCAATTAACAGCTCACCCCTGCGCAGAGGGCCAACATCGGAGGTTTGCTGGTTTTGTTTGAGTGGTTTATGCCAGTGGTCAGCCAGCACTGTTTGTGAGGTTTGAAAATGTACATACCTACATACCTATATACATACGTACATACATACATACATACATACATACATATATATATATATACATACATACAT
>WBZZ01001952.1:70000-79618 GCA_019918135.1 Paulinella micropora
TTCGACCAGGTGAACAAGCCCGTGCTCTTGGATCTTTTATTCATTCACGCGCATCGGTCCGAGTTCTTGGGTATCGTCTATAAAGACTTCGTCACTCTTCAGACATCCTTCTGGGTTGAAGGTCGAAAGCTTGGCCTTCTATCACTTGAGTACAGCTTCTGGTTTGTAGGAGGCAACGTGTTTTCGCAGCTCAACGAGGTAGATATCCTAACACGTACAAAAGCCTTTCAAACTGCCCTTACAACAAAGAAATTCTGTTGCGCCTCCCAGGCCCCTCAATCTCTTTCCCCTCCCGTGCAAAAATATCTACAACCGAGGCAATGGCAGCATAGACCATGGGGAAAGGAATACGCACAAGAAGGGGAAATGAAATTTCATAAATTTGGAGGAGGGAATCAGAAATAGAAAGACACCCACAAACACGCATTCACAGACACGAATGTCACGCGCTCTCATCTCCTCTTCCTCCTTCTTCTCCTTCTTATTCTCCTTCTCCTCCTTCTCTTCTCCTTCTTCTCCTTCTTCTCCTTCTTCTCCTTATCCTTCTCCTTCTCTCTCTCTCTCTCTCTCTCTCTCTCTCTCTGGCTTAACATTTTCTCTGTTTTTTCTCACCTCTTTCTGTTTTCCTGTTAGATCAAGGTTGCTTTCTCTTCACATGGCATACTCCATGGATAATACGATCTTGACATAGTGCATTTGTGTTTCACAGGAAATCAAGAGTTTAAAAGACATGCCAAAACAGGTCCAGTCGCAGAAAATCTTACTATTAGCAATTCGCATATCTTTGCAAAAACTTGCAGCTCTGGATCTGCTGGTTGTGTTAGTCGCAATGGAGTAAACTGCTGCAGCTTTCCAAGCAGAGAGATGTCAGTCATAACCCTGTTACCATACCATATCATCTGTTCATCAAACTCAGTGACAAGACTACAAGATACATAAAGTTTGCATGCACCACAGGCACCGGAGCAAGTAACTGAAGTGGCTCCTGTTGCACGAACTGGGACCGGGTAAGCACCAGCTTTCACTTTGCATCTTTAATTATTCTATGATTCTCTGTGTATACCATGCAGCAGCTTGGTCGCGAATCTTCCCAGTGTCTTCGATGGTCACCCTTTCTCCCATCCATACAAAACATGTATCTTCTATGTTTCTCCTCGCTTTGTAAACACTCTCCTTTTCCTTTTCCGTCACTCTCCTATTCATGAACTTTCCCCTCCTTCTCCCTCGCCCATGCCCCCTCCTCATCTTATTGCCTTTTTCTATCAGTTGTGTATATTTTCGTGTTTTTTTACTTGCTCACCGTTTCCATGTAGTGGTGAGTTGAGTGTAAACGTATGTGATTTGTACTTTGAAAGCAGCCGCGACAAATTGCAACATCGCCACTGGCGTGCTCCCCCAAGTCGCCAACGGCGACGCTTCGCACCTTGCTGTGCCGCGTGCTCCGCCCAGCCCTCCTCCCAGTGCTCCGGCCCCTCCCAGAGACCCTGTTCAGCACGAAGCTGTGCCGAGTGCTCCGCCACCTCCTAGAACATTAGATGTACAGCAAGCCCCTTCTGCTCCAGGCTCGCCGCTGCCACCGCCACCCAGCTCGCCGCCCAGACACAGCACAGGAACCCCCGCCGTGCTGCACCGTGCCAACTCCACCAGGACCCCGCAGCGCCCCCACTCTCCATCGCCCCCCGCGCCCGTTGACTCGCCCCTGCCGCCGCCACCCACCATCATCGCCGAAGGTCCGGCGTTCTCTGGAATGATTCAATATTCCAGGCATGTGGAAATGCTTGCCATCTAATTTGCTCTGAGGAATGTTTTCCGTTTCTGTGTGTTGGCGTAGTAGTCGACGTGCAGGCAGCGGACTTCTCAAACGCGCAAGACGTGAGTCATCTACAGCCTTGTGATTTTTGCTTGTCATTCATCGCATTCTTCAATTATGATCTTTGCAGAGTGACGCAGAAGAAGGCGAATTACCGCCTCCACCTCACGGCAGTCCCTCGCCCAGCAGCTCGCCTGACAAAAAGGCGCCTGTTTCCTACAGCTTGGCCAAAAACCAAGGCGCAGCTCCCACTTCCCCACTTCCTCCTAGTCCTCCGCCCTCCGGTCCTCGTGATTACGCGGCGCTGCTGGCGCGGCCTTTGGTCAGTGCATTTCAGACACCGGTCGCTGTGCAGACAGCGCCAGTCACCGCACCCGTCGTTGACTTGACAGCACGACCTGCCCCGCCCCCTCCTCTCTCACACCGCCTCGCCGCCTCACGGGCTCCTGCTCCGCCCTCACCGCCGCCACCGCCACTGCCCCCGTCCTCCGATGACGCAGTCTCGCCTACGTACACCAAACCCCCTCGCCCGAAAAGGGGCAACACAGGTTCTAAGGGAGGTAATCCTTTTGCGTGATGATTGTATAATATCTGTTATTAGCATAATTATAACTATAATTATAAGAACTTGACAAGTCATCCTTGTACAGACAATAATAATACTATAATTGGTGTAATGCCCCCAACGATAGCTCGTAAAAAGTCGGTAATACAACCAAACACAGTCCTCAAGAATGAGAATGATGTCTCGTTATATTAGCTCAGTGAAGCCAAAAAGGAAAACGGCAACAGACCAGGAATAAAATGGCATCAGGTCCAATCCGGACAAATAATACTGAAAAACAAGCTGGTGCACCTGTCACCAGGAAAAGGTATTTTTTACCGGCTATCCGGGGGGTGATGCCTACAGTACCCCCTCCCGATTTTATGACGGAAATAGCATTTTCGTCATACACCTTCTGATTTCTTTCTGCAAATAGTATGCGCTATGGAGTCATGCCACACAGCGCATCGACCCACTGACGCTAAAAGACGATAAATATATCCTCATACGGCACGTCAAAGCGGATTCTCTAGCCTTTCTTGTAAATTTTGAACTCCTTCCCCTCAATTTCTTTTTTTTTTTTTTTTCGGCAGCATGTCAAGAACAAACGTACTATTAATAAAAAATACAAGCAACGTGGTGCTGTAGTACGATTCCCCCTTTGATCTCCTTCTTCTTCTTATCATTATCATTATTATTATTATTATTCACAGGGAGATCGTAAGTACATTGTCTTTTTTTAATGACATACCCTTGTATAAGGCGGATATCCTATGATATAGTATTAGGGGGCCAGTCCTAATAGCTATATCCGAAGTCGAGGTGTATGTACCCGACCCTGCGATATACCGACACAAGTAGAGATTGACCGTGCTCAGGTACGACAGTATATAATCTATCGTAAAAAATAATTTAATGAAAGTTTCAGAGAACATTTCATTTTCGAGAACATCATCCCAGGACTTGGAAAGGGTCATACCCGGGAACACCAACGCTCAATACACTAGCGATCCCCGTATACGGTGTAGTATCATCGTCGATCGACCTTTCGCACTCGTATGTTGCGATCGAATGCCAAGTTATATCACTGAGTCTTTTTAATATTCATATTGATAACTGATGATGCATGATCAAATCATGATACGCCGTGGGCAATCAATCAGTTTATTTGAGACACATAAAGAAAAATAGTTTCTTTGTCACTGCCTTCGTCGTCTGGCGCGGATTTCTTTGCCTGGTGGAGGACCACCAACAAAAGTCAGATCGAACTTTGACTGTTCGAGAATGTCCCAGATCTTATTAGGGATTCCGCCCAACGATAATTCAAAAGGGACATCAAGCACTCCTCTTGGCAGTGTCTGAATGGTCCACGCAGTGTAATCCTTGTCTCTGGGAGTAATTGTATCATCCCATGTCTCGAGACTTTTTGCGTCTTTATATACTGGCAGATAATGTCTTGCCTTTGGAACCTCAACCGGGTCCATACTTCTCCAGAACTGGAGTATCGGTTGTACTATCTTTGCGGCTGATGATATTTTGAGTGTCCGTGTGACACGCATCTGTCGTGGGACCGCCACGACCCGCATCAAGTATAAGTCTGAGAGAGTGTCATCAGCGACATGTTGTTCCGCTGGTCTCATCAGATAGAAAACATTTTTCACCCATGCGATGGTTGCTATCGCATCGCCTTCCTTCCATCGCTCATGGACAATCTCAACGTTGCCCGCGTTTGGGTCAGTGTCCGTCCCCTCCTCCTCCTGGTGGACGTCCTTTGATCTCATCGACCTCATCGCCTTCCTCGGTTGGTCGTTGATAAGATCATTCCGCGCTCTCCTTAGCTGCGCCTCTGTGATCTTCTCCTTCTTTCCGCTATGCTCTCGCGGAGACTTGGACTGAGTCCCCACCGCGCTTATGCGGTCAGTCTTCTCCTTGCTCTCCTTCTCAGCTATCGGTGCCCGATAAGCATCGTCTTGGTCTATGCCAGCCTCCTTGTGGATGGGCGGCACCTCTTTGAAATCATCCTTCATCCGTTTTAACGCCTCCTCAACGGATTCATCTTCCAGTAAGAAGGGATCATACTTAATCAGCCTTCTTACATTCACAATTTGCACCTTCCCTCTACCCCTGATCTTGTAATTCAGAGGTCCCGTCTGTTCCATAATCTGATAAGGTCCTTTCCAGTGAGTGAACAGCTTAGAGCTGACTCCCTTCGGGACTTGAGGATGGTACAATAGTGCAATATCCCCGACCTGGAACTTGATCTGATCCAAGTGCGCTTGTCGCACCCCTTCAGCATCAGTCTTTCGGCGCTCCGCCTCTCTATGCGCCCTGACTATTTGTTCCGCCTCCATCTTCACTCTAAGTCTCATCCCAAACAACTCATCCGCATCCGCCCAAGTGTCTTTTGGGTGAAGGAGCGAAGTCGGGATATCAGGCTCACGCCCATATACTAACTGATATGGCGAGATTGAGCTCTTCGAGCCTCCTAACGCCGTAGAGGGTAGACAGTTCATTGCAAACGCAAATGATGGTGCTGCCTCGACCCATGCTCTTGGATTCTCCTTCTTCGTGCAATACATCTTTAGCGAGGCTTTGAGGGGTCTGTGTACCCGCTCGATTTTCCCATTTGCTCGCGGGTTATAGGCAGTAACATATTGCCATTTCATCCCGTAATACTTAGATAGTTTGTCGATGACCTTGTTATTAAAGTCCGAGCCTCGATCAGAACATATCTTTCTTGGTACTCCGATCTGTGAGATGATCCTATCGATCAGCGCCTCGGCCGTCGTCTTGCCGGTAACGTCTTTGACAGGGATGATCCACACATAGTTGGTGGCTCTGTCAATAGCCGTAAGGAGGTATTTGTAACCATCCTTCGATTCTGGGAAAGGTCCCACATGATCAATGTGTATAAACTCAAACATCCCCGCATGAAGAGGAAATTCGCCAATCAGGCCGAAATTTGCCTTCAGTGGTGTTTTGTTTATCTTGCACGGGATGCATGCATCCACCGCCTGATCTATCTCCTCCTTCATCTTCTTCCACCAGAATCGCCTCGCTACGAACATATGAGTTCGTTGTCGACCCGGATGCGCCAAAAGTGGGCAATTGTGGGCTGCGACAAATATAAATCGTCTCAGACTCTCCGGTACCCAAAGGGTCCATTTGTCCGGCTGTGACGCATAGCGACCGTGAAGGCCCTTGTACCACAGTAGACCATCTCTCCATCCCATCTCCTTCATCTGATCTTTGATCGCTTTCGTCATCCGTAGCTCATCCGGGTTTTGATATAACTGTATGAGTTCCTTAAACTCTAGATCTTGAGCCTGTTGTTGCCTCCATGCGGTAGGCGAGGCTATATGGATAGTACCATCTTCTAGCCGTACCCCGATTCTTTCCGGGTCATCGTCTAGGTCACTTCTCCGCTCTTGAGTAGGCTCCGCATAAACTTCCTGCGTCTCCTCTTCCTCTCTTATGTTCGCCTTCGCATTCTCATATACCTCATAGGACCACTCAGAGTCCTCCTGGGTATGTAGCTCACAACATATCCCGTGATCCGGGCCTTGTGGACTGTACCGTAGACCTGTGCGGTCATATCGGACTCCACTCGCCATCTCCATCGCCTCAATGTGGCTGACCTCATACACCTTGTCAGTGGACAAGTCTTCCATCTCCACCGTGGACACCAACGCCGATACTTCTGAGTTAAACTCTAGCCTAGAGAGGCTATCAGCGACCACATTTCGCTTTCCCGGTAGATGGACCATTGTAAAATCGAAACAAGACAAGAACGCTTGCCACCGCGCCAGCCGTCCCGTCTGTTCATGATTCATCAACCATAACAAGTTATGATGATCAGTTCTGACAGTAAATTGAGGTCCTCCCCACAAATACTCTCTGAGCCTCTTGAGGGCCCATACATACTACCGCCAACGCCTCTCTTTGCCTTGTGCAATAGTTTCTCTCCGCCGCACACAACTTCCTACTAATAAACATGATTGGGCGTAATTTCTTCTCCTCATCCTCTTGTTGTAATACAGCCCCAATCGCAAACTTAGATGCGTCTGTATCGACTACGAATTGTTTCGTAAAGTCGGGCATCGTTAACACAAGTCCTCCGTCTTTCGGGTCTTTGTAAATAAGATCTTTGAGCGCATGAAACGCTTGCAAAGCCTCTTCGTCCCACTTCTCAAATTCTCCAAAATCTATCATTTTCTCCAACTTAGCCCGTGTTGCACCCCAATCGGGTATAAACTGGCTATAGTATTGCGCCATCGCAAGGAATGAGTGCAATTCAGTGCGGTTCTTCGGTATCGGTCGATTCATAATCTCCTCCCTCTTCTCTTTGGATATCGAGACTCGATTATGGGAGATCTCGTACCCTAAGTATGTCACACTCGTCTTGGCAAGTTGACACTTCTTTAGATTGCACTTCAGGCCAAAAGCTCCGATGCGCCTGAATATATCGGACAAATGATCGATATGCTCCTCCATTGTGTTAGAGTATACGATAATGTCATCGATATAGCAAAATGCATATTCTCCCGCCTTCTGTCCCCGCCTTCTCATAAAGCCACCGTCAGACAAATCATCGTACTGACTGCTCAACATCTTCTGCATCGCCTTCTGGAAAAGTCCTGGGGCTTGCTTGAGGCCCATCGGAAGCACTTTCCATTGGTATATTTCCATACCCACCACAAACGCCGTCAGCCATCTGGACTTTTCCTCCAGTGGTATCTGCCAGAAGCCATTTTTAAGGTCAATGACCGAATAGAATTTTGCATTCCGCAGTACTCTCCTTCCTTCTTCTAATGTCGGGAGAGGATTTCTCTCTTCCTCCAGCACCTTGTTAACACGAGCATAGTTAACTGTCAGGCGCCATTCTCCTCCTGGCTTCGGCACTATTCTCGGTTGTGAGACTATTGAGGATGTTGATCTCTCAATAAAGTCCTCATTGAGCAGCTGTCTTGCTAGCTCCTCCGCTATCTTCGCCTCATGTATACTCAAATTCGCCCTTCGTGGTGCCGGTGACGGCTCCGCACCCGGTATTTGTAAATAACCGCAGTGAAATCTTCAGGCTTGACACCACCTGCATGTGGAGGGTCAAAAATTTCCTTGTTCGCCTCTAATTTGGCTTTTAAAAGCTCCTTCTCCTTCTCCGTGCCTACTCCTTCTTCCAATATTTTCCGCGCCGCCTCTTGAAAATCTTCATCAGACATCTGCTTATGTTGCTTGAGGGGTTCTCTGTCCTCCTCCAAGCCTAAGTCCTCTTCCGAGACATCATCTAGGCCCGTCTTTTCATACGTGACCGTGTCTGGCTCATCATCTTTACCGAGCTCCACCAGCATGTCAATGAGTCTCGCGTATTGCAAAGGAGCTTTACGGGTGTAAAAACCATCAAAGCATGTGAATGCTTGCGGTATCAATTTCAACTTGTCCAGGTCTCTGAGCTTCCGCTTGTATGCACTGCTCTGCTCACGAGTTCCCATACGACAAGCCACCACTAGCTGTTGCTTGCGAGAGGGTACCGGTATAGGATGATCAATAAGCCGGTCCCTTATTTCCTGCGCCCATATCGCCTTCTCATTATATGGCAGGATAATAGTATACGGCTTATTATTTTCGAATAAAGTCCGTAAGCATTTCTTCACTTCAGACAGTGAACGCGGCCACGTGGGCTCGTCACCCCAGAAATCAGTAATAAAACTTTTAATAGTTTCTGGTGGAGTATCCGGGATTCGCCCCGTTCTCCTTGGTACAAACTCCTCCCTTTTTTCTTCTCCTACTTTCGCATGGAAACAGTATCCGTTAGTAATATGGACATCTGTTCCTACTCCTTCCGCGAATCTCGCCAACGACGGGCTTCTTTGTGCGACACATATAATCTCCTCCTTTCGCTTCTCGATTAAGTCATCAATAGACTTTTTGTCCCAAAGGCATGTCGGAACTGTGACAGTGCACACTTGGGATTCCCAATTGTCGGTCCAGGACAGTTCATCCGGTCTTACGACATGGGGGTGAACGTACACCTCAAGTGCCTCATGTGTGCGATGGCCATCTTTTTGTGATCCGTCGCTAGACTCAGCTCATAAGCCTCATAAGAGTCAGTAGCGTTGAAGGGATCAATATCGTTCTCTTCTCCTCTTTTTACTCCATATATCACTCGCCGTGCGGCGCAATCAATCACAGCCCCCATCGTAGCCAATTGGTCATACGATAGTAATATTGACCCGTGGTAACCGGGGACGACATAGAGGTCCATACGGTATACTCGTGCGGATTTCAATTTAAAGGTCAGTGTGATGATTCCCGTGATATCCGTCCGGCTGCTCACTCCTTTGAGAGTGCCCGTTGACTTTTTCATATTTCCGTCCACCCAGTCCCGGTATCGATTAAAAAACTTCCTGCCGACAATATTAATATTCGCCATCGTATAATTACCAACTTTTAATATTGTCTTCAATGTTTCACAATAAAGTTCCGTATAACACAGAGCATCGGGCCTGTGTATATTGGCTGCGAGAACAAGAACTTTACGTTCCAAATTTTGGAGTCTTGTCTCTAAGTTTTTCAACTCCTCCTTCTTCTCCTCCTACTTCACCTCATTAACATTTTTATTATTCTGCGGTACTGGTGCGTTTACTATTTGAGCGACATTGTCTTGTGGTACTTGAGTACACACATTGTCTTTTTGCTCGCCACCCGCCGCGACCGTAGACATTGAGTCTGTTCGTGGGTGTTTGCTTGGCCGAGGCGATACGTCTGCCATTGGCCTCCTCGCCTCCATCGCAAGTCTCGCCTTCCTATTTGCATCAGTTATCATTGGTAACCGTGCTGTATGAACGGGTATGAGACTACCTTGGGGCTGCAGTCTCTGTGTATCCACATCTTTGTTTTCACATAGAGGAAGCGTTGGCCCAGTCTGCACAACAGCATTAGAAAGCACTGTGACTTTAGGGTTAAACTTCACAGTCGTCTCCTTCCTCTCTTCTCCCCCCTCCAGTCATTCCACCACCTCGAAACGATTACCTTGAGTAGTGTCCGGGTAGGATGACGTAATACTATCGGTCTCCGAGGCAGTGTTGTAGGCCTGAGCTCGACCGAAATTTGGGTTGGAGCTTGCCCACGAGCCTCCTCCTCCTCTGGGTGGGGGGGCTGGAGCTCGAACAGCTCTCCCTCCATAAGGGGTATATCCCCGACCTCCTCCTCTTCCTCTCTGAGGGGTTCCCTGCCACCTCGAGGCTCCTCTCCATGTTCCTCGTCC
>WBZZ01001953.1:5000-10000 GCA_019918135.1 Paulinella micropora
CTTAACTTTCACAGCTATATTCCAAACTAGTTGTTCCAATGGTGTGATGTAGAGTGTGCTGGTCAGGGAAGAGAACGTCATCGACTTCAGCGTGCTATGCAACTTCGATTCAATGCTTCCGTTGGCTCCAGAGTCTGAGGAGGTGCCAAGCAGGAAATACTCCATCGATGACTTTGAGGATTCGACCACGCCTGTATACCAAGTCATGGGATTGCTGCCGCCGATGGTGTACCGACATCGTAAGAAGCCTTCACGTCCTTACAACATGAAGAAACGCAACCCAGGCAGCGTCAAGCTGCAGAGGCCTGCGGCGTTCGAGAAGTATTTGGGCATGACTTTTACGGAGCTTCAACACTTGGTGAATTCAGTTTGTTGCGACAAATGAAGTGCTACTCATTTGTAGATACGCGTGATGTCATGGAGGCACGAGCGAAGACTTGTTCTATGTCTTTGAGCGAGCTATACAGTTGGGCTGTCGGCCAACTGGAGGCTATGCAGAAAAACGATGGCTCATTTCAGTACATGTACCAGACTGAGGCTATTTGCAGAGCGGCTTGGCAGCGAATTCACGCGGTCAGCACTGCAGTATTGAACAGAGCCCACAAGCTCTTGGCGAACAACAACAAGGTCTTTGCGAAGCTGTCGTCCGCACAGCCAGTCACTGAAGATCTTGTGGCGGTGCTGCTTTGTGAGAAATTTTCGACCAGCCCAGAAATATGCAGCGACGGCAAATGGAAGCTTCAAGAGATGGCGCGTGACGCTGGTGTCCACGAATACGTGCGCGACAACTGGAAGGACATCGTTGAGCGGTATGCAAACGGGATCTGCGAAAGCATCCGCGCTGACAGACCGCCTTCGAGTGTGACGATAAACAAGGTTTGGACGGCTGACTTTTCGCAAGTTGAGTTCATCAGGGGTAATTTCGCATTGATCGTGTTGTTCCAGTCTCACACTGTTACGTTTGTGTTTTAGATGGTGATTTTGCCAAGTGTGAATTTTGCACTGAGCTGGCAGCGGAGCATTCGATAGGTTTCAAGACGGAAACTGATGCTCAGGACTGGCGTCGGAGAAGTCGATTGCATAGCAAGTTGCATCGAGAAGCCCGGGTAGCCAGCATGATTCGAAAGAAGGGTGCCCCTGTCGACCAACATTCCACTGTGATTTCAACTGACATGAAACCTCCATTCAAAGTTCCTTCTTGCCGCCGCAGAGCAAAAGACTTCAAGGGGAAAATAGTCTTCAGGCTATGTCTTGGCATGACTACCTGTTACACGACCGACACTCATTTCGTTTTTGCGTATCTCGAAGGCGCAGTGGAGCATAACGTGAACAGCAATATCACTATGCTGGCTTCGATTCTGCATTGGGAGCTGTGGGATCGACGCACTATGGCATCGTGGAAGCTGTACCTGGAATGGGATGGAGCAGGCGACAACACAGCGTGGGCCATGCTTGGCTTTGCCTCTGATATTGTCGACAGAGATGTCAGGGGAGAAGTCCAGACTCATCGAAAGCCTCCAGGGCACGGTCACGACGGCGACGACCAAGACTTCAGGGTGATGGACATTGGTTTGAAAAAGCTCGTTCTTCGTTACCAACATCGCCCAAGCTCTCTTCAAGGCCATGTTGGCCTTCAAAACCAAGCGAGATCGCTACGTGCTGTTGATTCTCGGCTGCAACTACGACTGGCAAACTCATTACAGTCCCTGCATGAACAAGCACATCAAGCACTACAACAGGCCGTTGGCATACCGAATCAAGAAGCTGGAGCCGGGAGCGCTTCCGACTGCGGAGATCAAGACATGGGGACATGCCCAAAAGGAGTGGCACGGGGAGCACGACAACGTGAAAGGGCGCCACTTCAACTGTTCGTCAAGCGTCCAGGTCAATTTTTATCATTTCTTTTCCTTGGCTGTGTTGTTCATAGACAACGTTAATATTACTGTAACATACTAATTCTCCTTATTCTGTGTGTTTTTTTCTTTCAGAGACTGACCTTCCACTGAAGCTCCCTGTCGGCCACTTTGTCAATCCCCGACTCAAAAAAGATATTCGGTATCTGGCATCCAAATACTGTGGTGAGGATGAAAAGGCATGGATCGAGGAGATGCTTGCGGGTAAGAATCTCACCAGAATTGAATTCGACGGTGAGTACATGGACGGTGGATTGCCCGGCCGTCCAGCACACATGTCCTGCACTGACGCGAAGGGGACGGAGTGGAGAGTAGAGTTTCGCCTCATCGACGAACTTCCTGTCAACTTTTGGGAGTTGCCGCCCAATCGTAAAGAAAAGATGGAAGGTCTCACGCGGCTGACACAGGAAGAGTTAATGTCGTTACCGCGAACTTACTTTTGCAACGACAGAGAGGCGCCTGCACATCCAAAGTGGGTCGGCGCGAGGGAGCTCACTGCAGAGGAGAAGTTCGCACAGGATGTGGCTTTCAACTTTGCCTCAGCACCGTGGCGTAAGGTGTCGCTACTTCTTAGCGAAGCAGCAGACAAGGAAGCCTTTGCGGCGAGCCAAATGGTGATAAAGGAGCTCAAGTATTGGCTTCGAATGCATGGCGTATCCACCCAAGACGGAGATCGCAAACAATTCAAAAAGGCTCAGCTTATCGACGTGGCATGGAGCCATTTTCAGGTTTGTGATTGCGGCCTCCAGGATGAGCTCTCTGCTGATGCTGCAGCTCCAGCACCTCAGCATGCTTCGGATTCAGACGGAGATGGTCGATTTTCATTTCTCATAGCTAGTATAATTGTATGCTCTGCTATGTATCGTAGCTGCATGATGATTACATTGTGTTGGTAGTAGCTGGGGTAGCGAATGGCATTGGTAGTGGCGCTCGCGGTCGTCGAGCAGGTCGGGGACGTCGCCGCAAACGCAGGGCTGCTAATGCGCAAAGGGGACGAGGAGTCTATCGCAAGCGCGCACGTGAACCGCGCGAATCAGAGACAGAGCCATCGCGGCGCAGGCGCCGTCGAGTTCCTGGTCCGGAACCGTGGGAATGCACCATCTGCCACTATGAAAACGAGGAGGGAGGCGACAGGTGTGGCCTCTGCTCGTGGGATGATCAATCAACGAGCGACCAATCAACGAGCTCAGATTCGGATCTGCCGCTCCTGTAGAAGTCCTCCAATCTACAAACGTGGAAGTTTTAATGTACATCCGCCTGCAATCGTGCGTCTGAATATGTTTCGCGTGTTTATTTAGGTATCTGAACAGGCGCTTGGGTCATCGTCCACTTTTTCGTTTGATTTGAAATTGATCTGATTGTAGAGCATATAAGGTAGCTACTATTAAAGAAAAGCATTTTGATTGCATCTGTTTTGTATGAACCTAGTTGCTGTCACGTCCTCACTGACAATCCCTTTATTCACCCCACACACCCACCCACACTCCACCCCCTTCATCTCTCACCCTTCTAAAAGCATCTTTCTAAGGAAATTAAAACAATAATATAATAATGATATGGTAATAGTAGCAGTAATAATCATAAAGCTAATAAGAACAGGTGCATCACATCGGACTTACATCGATTCCTCACCTCCGCCCCTACCCCTACCCTACCGACACGTCCCCCTACCTAAAAAAAACTAAGTCCGCAAGCTAATTTGTGAGTAGAAGTGAGGAAAATAAAGTGAAATAATGCTATAATGATAAATAAAGCTGGTTTCCTTTGTTATCGCAACGGCACGCTGTTTATACTCTATTGCAGACACCAAAAAAACATAGAAAAATCATCGTAAAACGTGGTTTCGGACCGGTCAAAAATCAGTCTTTTTTTAAAGTTAAAGTGATTTAATATTAATAAAAACACTTTTTGTTATCATTCCTATTCTTTCTACAAACAGTGGAAGCAATATAAATAAGCTCCTGTTAGTTTGGGAGAAATTGACATAATGTCTTGAAAATTTTCGGAAAAAGTGACCCCCCCTAGTTAGCCGTTTTCTTTGTTAATATATATATATATATAATATATATAGGCTCACAGACACACACACACACATACAGAGAGAGAGAGAGAGAGAGAAAGAGCGACACACACACACACACACACAGATACACAGAGACAGACAGACACACACACACACACACACACACACACGCACACACACACACACACACACACCATCATCATCATTTATGACACACACACACACTCATCAACATGCAAGTGTCGTTGCTATTGTTTTATAATCTAGGTACTTATTAATATCGTGAGTTACGTAAGTTCTATAATAACTTCGTTTAGCGTAAGTATTGTTAGAGAGTAATTCGGATACTTGTTAGAGAGTTAGAGAAAATTTGAGCACTCAGCGTAAGTTATTAAAACTTGTCTCGAAGAGTATTGATGATCAAAACAATAATTTATTTTCCTATTAATATTATTTAAAATTTTTTAGTTTTTGAAACGGGGTGGGCTAATATTTTTTTTAAGAATTTAATTAATAATTTAATTTGATTACTATTTTAATACTAGAAAGTTACATACGTAAATGCCAAAGCTTTCGACAATCATTTAGTAAATGTACGGAATCACCTTATCAGTTAAGTGAAAGCACCAGGTCCGCTGTTGCCGCCTCATCCGCTGCTTACCCGTACTTCTACCACGAGCTCTCACCATCCACGTCTTCGTCCTCATAGTCTGTATAGCTATCAGAACTGTCAACCTCTCTGGGTGGCCGTCCAGACCACCCCTTCAGCAAGGTAATAATTCATCTTCGAGGTTCGTGCGCCACTTTTCAGCGCCGTGAAAACGCGCAGGGGAAATTGCATTCCAAACTGCTCTCGGCTCTAGAGGCACCAAACATCAGTGTTGTAAGTGCTCATAGAATGTTCGAGAGTGATTCGTTTGTCTTCCAAATCAATGCCACCCAACGTAAAGTCCTCAGTTTCACGTCTGAGCAACGTGTCAAGAGGAGGTATTGGTCTATTAATTAGGCGGTCATAGTTCTCAGATGAGCATTTAACACGCAGTGCGTAGATGTAAACACGGTCA
>WBZZ01001953.1:15000-22971 GCA_019918135.1 Paulinella micropora
TCATCCTAGCCAAGCGCATTGGGGATAAGAGATAGACAAGGAATGCCAAGTCGCAAAAAAACCACGCAACAAAAACGGGGCTAGCAACAGCGAAACGCGAAGCCTACGAAAGCAAAACGTCCTCATCGGTAAGCTTTCTGTTACTTTCGCTTGCATACGTTTTTCCTGCATTTGTTATTTCCCTTTCTCTGCCCCTCTTTCCTGCCTCGCTCCTTCTTTATCTCCAGCTCTCTAATTTTCCAACCTGCAATCACTCCTTCATTTAGCAATAAAACCGTCGGCAAAACGACGTCCTGACCACAAGAACAAGCGCGCGTCGATCAAACGCCAGCGCAATGAACCAAGACAGACTCGTCGGTCAGCGTTCTGCATCTAAGCAAGGATCTTTGGAATGTCATCTGTTCTTTCATCGACGCCCGACCCTTTGGTTATGGCGCGTTTGAGCGTTAGTGTGCAAGAAAACTAATAGCAAGGAAGCCAGGCCATTGATCAGCGAATTCCAGTATATGCTCGGAAGTACACGCGCCCCGATATCAATTCCACCCGTGGAAGTTCTCAAGGAATGGAAGCTTTCGCTGCTGTATTTCTACAAACACTGCAGCCCAGAAACCAGAATTGACTTCTTAGGTAATCTGCGCAAAGCTAAAACGATGGTATCCGAAATATATTTTGCAGCGGGCATGGTATCTCTGGAACCGGACGAAGCCTTTTGTTTCCGTTACATCAACAACCTTCAACGTCTCAACATTGCTCACTCCGAACGATCCAGCCAATGCATAATATATGACATGGGATCTGCGCCCAAGTTACTCTTGTGTCCTTGGGATGCGGCGGCGTATTTGTGACATAAAAAAAACTGGATAAGCTGCGCAAACTGGAATCGCTGGAACTTTACAATGCGAGGCTTTTCTGGAGCTTTACAATATTGGACGCTTTTCCGTACGTGGCACCTGCCCAAAGTTGAAGACCCTCAAATTAGGGCACAACCTTCTTCCTGCTATTCAAAATCGTGATATCGAAGACATCGTAAGGGTTTGCCCAAACCTGGAACAATTAGAGATAGCTGAAGCTCAAGATCTTGGCGACAAAGGTTTGCAGCTCATTTCACTCTTTACTGTCCCTCAAACAATTGTCGGTGGACCGATTGCCGAGTACAATATCGACTGTGGGCCTAGAGCACTTGAGTCGATTAGATAACTCGAAGTTTTGCGTATCTCAGGCGAGTCCTTGAATTCTTCAGAACATCCACACTTTCAATATGTACGCAAATTAGACGAAAGGCTCAATTTTTCTCCCTTAACCGGCCCTGAACGCAAAGATTTTCAACCACAAAATATAATGTTGACCTCGCGGAGTTGGCAACGATTCAGCAAGCGGCATTGCCCTTGAAGTCTGTCCAGACCGCCTCCAGCATCATGGCCAGTTGATTGATGTAATAATGTATTCTCTTTTTGAAAGTTGATTACTGGAAAAATATAGAGAAAATTGTGACAGTTCCTCTTGAAGACGTGAATTAGAGTAGCTATATAGCCGAACTCCACAGGAGACGTAGGGTAGCACTCTTTCATGCCGGCCGTAGCTTTATTGCTTTACTAATATTAAGTAAGCAATAATGGGGGTTGAAGGGAGAAAGGGAGGTAGAGCAAGAGAGAAAGGGAGACAGGGAGGGATGAAGAGAGAAAATGAGGTAGAGCAAGAGAGTGTGTTTGGTAAGCTGTGAAACCATTTTAAGTTTAAACTTGGAGGCACGTACATACGTGGATGTGTGCCACAGGGAAGGGCGAGGATGGGGCCTTTCTCATTTTTTTTCTAATGTAATTATAATATTAAGAATAATATAATACGAATAAATTAAATAAGTAGTAGCAGTATTAATAATATCATTTAATATTATATTAATATTAATATCAATGATTTATTAAATATAATTAAATTCATGTCGTTGAGCTCCGCTCGTGTCGCAGCAATTTAAATCTTCTTGTCATCAGCTTCAACATGGCTCTGGAATGCTTCGATGCAATTGTTGGCGTCTGCTTCGAAAAGCTCCACACGCTTCTTGAAGTCTCTGTAGGGGGCTCCCAGACTAAACAATCTTCGTGCTTCTGCCCTTGCTCTTCTTTCCTGATGCTTTCTTTCTTTCTCGCGTGCCTTGTGTTCATATTGAAGACAATCTTCACATACTCCTTCAAGCCCTAAGTGGTCGAAAGCGACATCTGTGTGATAGCGGCAAACGTCCATGCTACTAGATCTAGATATCGGCACCCGTTAAGTATGTTAATGTATCTCGGGGTTGGTGGTGATTGAGCGTCGGGATCCCTAGTACCCAAAACCTTCAACAGCCCTGTTGCAGCAAGTTGTTCACTTCCAGCGCTCGAAATACCTGCATTGCTTATTATTACATACCTTAGTTTTCGATGTATCATTTTGAGTAAAGAAGGCATGATATCAAGAACCTCCAACGCATGCAGCTTTGTAAGATGATGGAAAACTTTCCTCCAACATGAAGCAGGCTGATCGGATTGACAACTTCCGTAAGGAATGTAAGCTGCAGATATGTGTGATGCCAGCGTCAGACAAGTGCACCTCGCTTATATTGAGCTCTGTCAAAGATTGCAGCTTACTGACAAATGCTAGTCCCTGCTTCCCTGATTTCGTTGTTGCTTCCAATATCCAGGACTACCAGCCGCGGTAACACATTACTCAAACTTGATAATGCAGGTGATGCTAGTGTCAAGCGATCGCTGCGAAGCCTCAGGTGGGTAAGTTTATGCATTTTGCATATACTTACCATACCTGGCTCTAAGAGTTTTGTTGACACCATATTGAGTTGCTCTAGTGCAGGCAGCATGCACAGCAACTCTGCTTCTTCCGTACCGAATTCATGCCAGTTGATACTCAGAGAAGTCAAAGCTGTCCAGTGAGACCAAGGATAATACTTGTCGATGTCATGGGTAAATTCATGCCCGCATCTCCACGAAAATTGAGGCTTACATCTACCAAATTCTTGACTTCACTTAGACTTTTGAGGTCAAAGTTGATTCTAGAGAAAAATAAATTTCGCACGCCAGGAATAAGCGCAATTTTGGCGATCTCCCAGCCTTCCACTGCGGGTGCCGAAGCGGTGAAGGCAATATCTGGAACCATTGTCCGACTTGCCGCAAGAGCTAGGAGGATCTTGTTGCGATGAGCTCGCTCGCAACCGCCATGGAACCTGATATCTGGGACCTTTTCGTGAAGCACGCCACCGGTGGAATCTAAAAGTTTTTTTTTGTTTGTTTTTTTTTCTTTTGTTGCAATATCATTTTCGCGCATGCATGCGTAACATATGACCCTCACAAATTAAACTTAATTACGTGATCTAAATCTATTTTGACATTAATACCGATGCACGCAGCCTTCCAACTTCTGACGGTATCGAAAGCTTCAACCTCGGAGTTGGTCGATGAGTTGCCTTGGCTACCCGGGACCATGTAGAAAAATACCAACGCAGATCTATCCCGAGGATATAAGACAAGATCAGCTCCCAAACATCATCCGGTAGTGTCAATATACGAATATACTGCACCTAGCAATGAACAAACAAGGAGATTTATTATTATTATTATTATATTATTATTATTATTATTATTATTATTATTATTATTATTATTATTATTATTATTATTATTATTATTTTATTATTATATTATTTTATTATTATTTTATTATTATTATTATTATTATTATTATTATTATATTATTATTATTATTATTATTATTATTTATTATTATTATTATTATTGGACACCGTGATAGCCCAGTGGTCAAGTTCTACCATCTGGGCCCTGTCGCCAGTTCGATTCCCGTCGGTGCCACCAGTATTTTCATTGAACATACCGATCCGTCTGGACCAGTATTTTCATTGAACATACCGGCCCGTCTGGAAGTGTTGGAACTGCCCTTGCGGGGGTGTCATTAGAGCTTATCGTCAATTCTTCGTACTCCCCTCACGGGTGAGACGATGGAGGCGCATGTGCAGAAATGCATCAGCCATTGACAGAGAAGCACTATTATTATTATTATTATTATTATTATTATTATTATTATTATTATTATATTATTATTATTATTATTATTATTATTATTATTATATACTAATAGATAGAAGCCACCCAGATAGTTATTTATTGATGAAGGTCAATCAAGTAAAACAACAATCTGATACGAGCGACACATGTGGATGGCACTCAATGCGGTTTCTTTTAGAGCGAGCAAAAGGAGTGCGATTTAAATTTGCTAGTGGCTACACAGACTTAAAAGAAGACGAAGCAGAAAAATTAAAAGCACAGAATGGATATGGCGATGGTGAGGATTTAATACATTTATCTAAAAAATATTATTTGTTATATACAATGGAATATAAAGGAGGTCGTGCGATGGGTATTTACTATATCAACAGCAAAAACCGAATAACGGGAACAGACAGCGACTTTACACACGAAATCAATATGAAGGGGCTAGACAATCCCACACATTGTAAAGTTCTTCATATTTATGTGCCGAAGTCGTATTACTCTGTGGCTTCACCATATAATACTTTTACATTATCCGAAGACGGGTATGAGCTTTAATTACGATACCTGAAGGAAAATACACAATGAACAACTTAAAAAAATAAACTATCTGAGATACTGACGGCAGACAGCCCGAATGACTATAACTTATGTTGTCTCAAGCAACAATACAAACACAGAAGCGGAGGATGGCAAATTAACATTCAGTGTGTCAAATAACGGAGGTATTCAACCGCGGTTTATATTGATGGTGATACACGTATTCATGAGGTTATGGTTTTGATAGAAATTCAACATATTTCTTTGCTAATGATTTTATTAAATCTCCAAATGTAATTATTTTAAGTGGTGAAAAAACTTTGTATCTTCAATCGGATTTGGTGAATGAAGGTGATAATCATGTGCTACAAGAAATATACACAGCCAACGAAATTCTTTCGGCTCTGTCATTTATGATGGAAGCGGGTCTGAGTATGGTAAAACATTGTCCGCTAATTCAAACAACGTATTCAGGTTTTATTTGACGGACGAAAATGACCAAGCAATTAATCTTAATGGTTTGGGAATAGTTATGACATTGTTGGTTTATCGTGAAATTAATTATTTTAGTTTATTTAATTCATTCTTCAATTTGCTGAAATCCCGATGATATTTGAGAATTGCGCTTCGTGCTACGCACTCTCGCTTATTCTCAAACATCGACAGCCATTAATTATTTTTTACGATGTTTTATGATGAAGTCAGAATAAAATATCAATTTATTTTAATTATTTATTTTTTTCTATAAATATATTTCGTGTATTAATCAACTTACACTACTTCAAAAACAAAACAAAAAATGCCTGTCCAATACGGCGGAGAACTTACTCACAGCCAAAGCGAACTTATTCGCGGTAAGTATTCGCTTAACAAACTTACTGCCGCGAAAGTCTTGCGACAATTCCAATTACCACCGTGGGAGGAATTGAATCAACTTTTGAAATTCCTACTCGTCCTTTGAACCTTGCGAGGTCTGTGTTGCGATTTACTTACACACCAAATCGGGGTGGTGCTGGTGGAAGATACAACCGAATTCCAATGGACTGCCTGCCTATGATTAAGACGATTGAACTACGAAGCCGAAGTGGTCAATATTTGTGTAATCTTCAACATGTGGGAAATTATGCTAAGATGGTTTGGAAACCTGAGATTTCTTATGATAGATTTATGGCTTTGGAAAACCACGGGGCTGGGGTTGTTATGGGCCATGCTTCAAAAGTGTAATGCCCCGAATGAAATTCAAGCAACGCCTGCCGCAAGAGGAGCAATTGATGATGCTTATACCTATCAACTTGATGATACTAAGACTGCTTTCACTGCCATTGGTGATACAAAGGCGGCAGACCAATCAGCCAACATTCTTGCTCGTGTGAATGAAATGTTTTCAACCTAGAAATAGAATTCTAAATTATGTAGCACAGCCTCCTATCACTGCCCGCCATCATAATGATTTGCTTGTTGCAGCAGGAACGGGAGCCTCCTCTGTTGTAAATGTGCTTATGAGGAGGCGAAGTATTTTGAAGGTGGAACCAGTAATGGGGATGATCCCGTTATCAATGTGTCTATTCCTCTAGGCATGCTTTTTGGAACCATTTTTGAAATTCATAAGACTATCGGCTTTAATGAATTCTTGATCTGAGGATTGTGTGGGAGGGAACACAGAAAACCGTATTTTATGGACTGATGCCTTGAGTGTTGCAGCAGGGGCGACTGCCACCGCACAAGCCGCAAATATTACCAACCTTAACTTATTTCTCGCTGTTGAAACCGACCCGAATGTTATCTTGGGTGTTCAACAAAAGATTGCTGGTGAAGGATTTTCGTTTAAGACTGAATACCCTATCTCTTGGAAAACTAATCTCGCGGCGGGAACTCAGTCATTTGTTTTGAAGATGAACCGCTCGCAGGGTGAGAGAATTCGCCGAATTTACACTAGCGGGTTTAATAATACCGAAACTTCAAACACCGCATTTGATAGCGATAACCGATCACAGGCTAAGATTACTTCCATTGGTCAGTATCGGCGCGGTCATATTATATAGTCGCTCGGATCTTTTTTATAAAAATAAATTAATTATTCTATATATCCGTATATCCATGTATGATGTTGTCCTTAATAGGAAATTATAATTTTTTATATATCGTTATGACAAAAAAACAACTTCTTTCTTTTCTTACTTATTCAAGCACCCGCATTTAATAAATCCTGTGTATTGTCCGCAATGTTCGCAATACTTCAATATATTTATTAAGCAGACTTTGTGATAATACTTGTCCCTGTTCGGATACTTTTCCACTACCTTTTTTGAAATTGCCCAATTGCTTTTACAATAGCAACAGAATTTAATGTTTGGATTGTCAATGGTGCGGATGAGCAATGACAGGTCTTCGTTCATTTTGTCGTTTTCAAACCGCTTGATACATTCAGAGCCTAGCACCATTTCGCTCCCGTTTTTTACATTTTTAATGATGTAGTTTTTTGTAATCTCGTGAGCAACAACAATATTGTTATTTCCCTTTTTCCATAGAATCTACAAGTTTCCAGTCGGCCGTGTTCCACTTTCCATCGGGTGATATAAATGAAACTGCATTAACTAGATTTATATTTCCATTCACGTAATCCAAACGCGGGACAGGTTCGGGCTCATCACCGCAACGAAGCTCAACGATGGGCGCGTAATGAGGCAACTATGCTAGTGGACGCCAGAGAGCAAGCCTGTGCATCCCAAGCCAAGATTGCCGCACTCGAAAGGGAAATAGACGAGGAACGTGAGCTGGCTATAAAGCTGATGTTTGCAGCCAGACTTACCCATATTGCAATCCAATGAGACCCCGCTTGTTTGTGATTGTCCAAATCCATAATAAATCCGTATCGCTTTCTGCTTCCGGGCTTCAACTTATAGATTTCATCACTGGCTATTGCTCCGAGATACCATCCATATTTTTTCATTATGTCGTCTATTTCATAAGTCATTAGTCCCCGCCCCTCACCCTGTTGTTCGTCTGGCGGTGGCTCTTGTTTTGATGGGACAAGCCCCTCCAAATCGCTTCGCTCATCTTGCTGTGACTCCTCTGGCTGTGGTTGCTGTGGCGTCTCCGCGACGCTCGGGGGTATTGTCGTCTCCTCTGGTTGCTGTTCATTTCTATATTTATTTATAAGGGCATTAACATAATCTTTTTTTCTCATTGAATGTGTCCATTCTTTTCGTGATAAATACTTTTTAATGTTTTTTACGGAAAACACTTTATTAATTAAATCTTCTAATCCAGTTCCCGTTTGTAATCCCAAATATTTTGCGAGTTTCTTTTTACTTCAACCTTATTTTGTCCAACATCTATTTTATGTTCTAAAATTTTGTCTATTATCCATGATGCTCTT
>WBZZ01001954.1:0-5000 GCA_019918135.1 Paulinella micropora
TGTCTGAAGGCAGAGTATGGTGTACTTTTCCTAGCAAGCGGAATGGAATAAAACGCGCGTTGCAGATCCACCACGAACATCTTTGTGCCGCTGTCTCCGTCGAGTACCATCTGAATGTCCTTTTCCAGCGTCTCCATTGTGAAAGGAGCCTTGGCTTGGAAGGAATTACTGAACCGTTTGTCAGTGCACAGCTTCGTCTTCTTGACTCCCGCTGGCTCAGCCAGCACTTGGAGAGGCTCGATCATGATGCATTCCTCCCTCTTCACTTCTACCGCGTCTCCACGGGTAAGCATGTCGTCAATTTGGTCGTCGACGAATGCAATGTTCTCGAAGTAACTTGGGTGGTTCATAAAATCGGTCGCTGGAGGCTCACGCTCAAATCTGAGTTCTACACCATATGCGAGCCATGATAGCACCACTGCGTCCGCCCCTATTGCCTTCCAGAACCCAAGCCTTGCCTTGACTGCATGTGCCGGTTCCTTTGAGTCTGCCCACGGGTTGCCTCTATTGTATGTCTCACCCATCATCAAGATCTTCTGCTTGACATCCTCTAACGAGCCCGAGCTATACTGTTCGACAGCTACTTGTGGTGTTGTCAGAAGCCAGGATACGTATGATACCTCCTCCGCTGGTGTCGGCACTGTCTGCCTTGATGGGCAAAAATATGCCAGATGACTAATCTTCTTGCACCATACACACACCATGTCCTGAGAGTAGTCTTTAAATACTTTGGACTTCGGTGCCTTGTGCGGGAGGAAGTCAGAAATCTTTCTTTCCAAGAGGACCCGTTGCTGTCTATCATAACACAGCAAGATCGCGAATCAGTACTATTAATAAATCACGCGATGAAGTATGAAAATAGAAGCGTTTGCCGGACGCAATAGTATTAATTCCATCGGGGCGTGATGCAGTGTGACAAGTACCATATTTAAGGAAATCTAGTAAAATGCAGGGGCGTGTTGCCGAACCAAATTTGAGAAAGAAAAAAAAATAATAATAATAATAAAATAAACAAATGAAATAAATAACATCTATTTAATGACATAACAAAACGAGCCTAAGTCAGTGACAGCGTGATGAGAGTCATGCGCGTGTTGCGCTGTGTAGTGCCGGTCATGCGCGTGAAGCGTCGTCTGACAATTTTACTTTCGATTGGCTGTAACAGCTCAGTTGCTAGAACGCTGTGGGCGCAGGCTCGGATTCAAAGTCCAGCAGTGCTCGGCAGTGTGGCAGCGTTTGTTTGCAGTGAGTGCAAATGACGGCTGTACGTGCGGGCTGTGCGGTGTATGCGGTCTGCATGGCGGGCGCAAGCGTGATGATGCCTTGTGTAGGTTGGGCCACGTACTGGATTTGCGGCCCTGGTGCTGCTCCTTGCTGCGGATGCATGAAACCGGGGACACTTTGCCACGCCAGCGGTTGCTGCTGTTGGCCATGCTGCTGCTGGTTCTGCCCTTGTGTAGTGTTCGCGCCGTACGAACCCTGAGGGCAGCTTCTCGCCCAGTGATGGTTGGATCCGCAGATATGGCATGCCCCACGGTGCTGACGTCCACCACGTATGCGCGGGTCGGTCGCCCTCGAGTTGGTCGTAGTAGGGCGAATCGGCTCCAGGTACGGGGCCACTTCGTCCGCAATCACTAGCTTTTTACCCACCAGTAGCATCTTGGCCTCGGCGTTTCCACCTGTATTGGGTTTGGGCCACCCATATCCATAGCCAGTGTGGCCAGCGCGTTCGCCATAGAGATAGCGTCCGCCAACTTCTCGTTGTTTCGCACATATGAGTTGCTCTCCAGAATCTGCAAAATTATCTTCGCCACGACGAAGTAACGGCGGTGTGATGGCTTGTCGATCAGCTTCGAGTCGCGCTGGCTCGATTCCTGCTTGGTAGCTTGGATCATCCCCTGCACCTTGTCAGTCAGCCTCGCGAAGTCACCAGTGACCGCCCGCGTCTCCTCCCTAAGTGCGTTGCGCAGCATATCTGAAAAACTTGCCATCGTACTTGCGTCCAGCCCAGTGGAGTGGTGGCCGCTGGTGTCGGTGCGATCGCGAGGTGGAATAGTGGCAGCCGTCGTCGTAGTAGTCGTCGTACCTTGCCCTATCACGGTCTGCTGCTGGTGTAGCGATGGTGTTCCAAATAGGTTGACAGGGTTGAGTGGTGAAGCAGATGCAGATGGTGGGGTGTTATCAGTGCTTCCACCTGCTCCAGCACCGCTCGAGCCAGTCGCGGGAAGCCCAGTGGCCGGCAGACTAGTACTCGATGTAGCAGCAAAAGTAGTTGAAGTAGTCACGTTTCCTCCACCGAATGCAGGGCAGTCTCCGTTGTTGCAGCTGTTGCTGCTGGCTGCGCTTGTATTGTTGTCGTCATCACCCTGTTGAGCTCTAGCTCTGCGCTTCCTAGTAGGCCTTGGGGTCCTTTGTCCAGCTGCAGCTGACATCTCGATTTCCCAAATTCAAAAAACAACAGTAAAATTTACTCTAAGCACTTTTGTGCTAGAGCGAAAATTAAATCTGAGGGTGAAGGGGTTGTCTTTGTAATGTTCCCGTAATTAACACTGCAGCGTTCACTTTTCAGTCTCCCTTACGGCCCACCCACTGATATTTGTGAAATGACGCTTTTTTGGCGATATTTTGTTTTAAAATGACCAAAAAAGTGTAATCATCTCTTCTTCTTCTTCTTCGCTTTTATTGAGAGAACAATTTTACAATCGGGCTCAGGGAACGTCCACGTGAAAAGTATAGCTAGTAAGTTATACCTTTATCTAAGGTGGAAACCTAGTTATTCAGTTGATCGTATTAAAGGAAAATATTAAATTTGTATTTAGCGGCTCGGTATTATATATATATCTAGTATTAATATTATTAATATTAATATTTATGTTTAGATATATTCAGTAGTGATAATATTATAATATGATATGAATATATATTTTATTGTAAAAGTGTAGTAGTTTATGTCTGGCGGCCCCCCTCTCTTTTCTTTTTCGTGAGAAAAAGTGAAAGAGAGAGGAGGAAGTTGGGGCTGTGCGTGGTTGACCATATACGTTGGCTGATCCGGGGAGTTCTCCTTCAAGTAGCAGACAGGGGAGCAAACTTGTTATTCCATCGTTTTTTTTTTTTTTTTTTTTTTTTTTTTTTTTTTTTTTTTTTTTTTTTTTTTTTTTTTTTTTTTGTTTTTTTGTTTTTTTTTTTTGTTTTTTTTTTGCGAGTGTTTATATTTATAGATATTATGATGTTTGTTGATGTTTGAGTAGGTATGTCATTAGTGCTGTTTTGAATGGTTTTATTTTTGTTTCATCTGTTATATTTTTTGGGATTGATTTCCATTGATCAGCGAAGATCTTGGTGAGATATGGGTCTTTGTGATTGACAAAGAGGCTGCTTTTAGTTGAGTATCGCGTTTTGTATGAATGTATGGTATTGATTGGGGTAAAGGTGTTATTGTGGAGTGGTCTGTTGAGGTGTTTTTTAGGGTAAATGAATGGGTGATTTTCTATGCATACACGGAGTGTATTTTGGTGGGTGATGTCAAGTAGTTTTAGTTGGTTTAGTATTGGTTTGGTGTGCGCGCGGTAATGTGTTTTTGCAATTATTCTGATTATTTTTTATGTATTTTTATGAGTGGTTGTATATATTTCTTTTTGTTGTCATGCGTCCCCCAGATGGAGATGTTTTGTATGAGGTGTGGGTATATGTGTGTGTAGTATAATTGTTTCATTGTTTTTATGTTTAGATATCTTTTAGCATAAAGCAATGAGCTGATTGTGGGTTGGAGTTTACGGATTATGTTATTGATGTGTTGATCATATTTAAGGTTGTGTTGTAGTGTTATTCCCAGGAGTTTTGCATGTTTGCATTGCTCGAGGGTGTGGTTGTTTATTGTTATTGTGATATCTTGTTTTGTTTTGTGAAAAATTGTGTATGTTGTTTTGTTGGGTTCGGTACTAGGTTATTAGAGTGGAAGTAATTTATTAATTTTGTTATTTCTATTTGTGTTTTTTGTTGTAGGTCTGTGGGAGTTTTGGATGTTATTATGAGTGTTGTGTCGTCTGCATATGTATATACTGTTCCTTGTTGTATGATATTGATTATGTCATTGATATAGAGTAGGAAAAAGGAGTTGATAATGTGCTTCCTTGTGGTATGCCGTGTGTGATGGTGCGTTTGTAAGATTACCATATTGTGTGTGGACCTCTTGGGTGCGGTTCGAGAAGTAGGATGCAAAGAATTGGACTGTTTCTTCGTTGAAATTAAAATTTCGCCGAAGTTTGTCCAGTAGCTTTGAATGCTCTACTGTGTCGTACGCTTTTGAGAGGTCCACATACAATGCTAGCACTAATTCTTCTTTGTCTTTATGTTTTTGTATTTGGTTTATTATTGTTTGGATTGTCATGGTTGTGTTTGAGTTAGGTCGGAATGCGTATTGTGTGTGTGATAAAATGTTATGTTTTGTTAGGTGGTCCATTATTTGTTTATTTAAAATCGTGTCAAACACTTTAGCTATTATGGGTAGTAGTGATATCGGTCTGTAGTTGGCTGGCATGCTTGTGTCATTTGCTTTGTATAGTTCAATTACTTTTGTTGTTTTGAGTGCATCTGGGTATTTATTTTCGTTTATGGCTTTGTTGAAAAGGTTGGTGAGTATAGGTGTGAGGGAGGCATGCATGTCTTTTATAAGTGTTGGTTTTATTTTATATATTTCCTCTGCTTTATCTCTGTTTATGTTTTTAAGTGTTTTGTTTACAATGTCTTCTGTTGTGTTATGTAGTTTGAAGCTTGGGTATGTTTGTTTGTTTTCTTCCGCTTTCTCTTCTTGTTGTTGTTTATGTTCGATTGTTGGTATGCTGCTGCTTGTTTTTTTGCCTATTGTTATGTAATGATCGTTGAGTGCGTTTGCTATTTCTATTGGGTCTGTGTATGTTTTGTTGTTGTATTGTATTGTGGTTGGTGACACTCTCGGTGGTTTGTTGTTAGGTACTAACTCTCTGAGTTTTCTGTGTTGTTTC
>WBZZ01001954.1:12500-20000 GCA_019918135.1 Paulinella micropora
AATACTTCTCAGGCGGTAACCGTCCACCAACACTTGATCGGTAAGCCTTGAAGGCTTGATCACACTACCGGTTATGATAATAGTATTAATATTAATAACTTTGAACAAGCAATATTAATATTTAATATTGCTGCTGACGAAAGCATACTAATATTTAATATAAATATTATTAATATCAGTTATGACTAGCCTAGGCCATGATGGACAACGATAGTGCTAGTTCTATAAATAAACAGAAAAACAATCGCTGCTTTGTTCAGCGGTCTGGAGGGACTGTGCACCGCAACGCAGTCAAGTGTTTTTCTAAATTGTTCACGAAGTACAGCAACTCGGAGCAAAAACGACTACTTTCCTGGGAAACACGTGGGGAAAGGGCGGGCAGCGGCTGACGTTAACCGATGATGACGAGAGAAGCGGACAGGTGAGAAGTGCACTTCGACTGGTGAGAAGTGCACTTCTCGTCCGGGAGGGCCGGCGGGGAGAGCGAGTAAGCGACACAGCCGGCGGGGAGAGCGAGTAAGCGACACAGCCTAAATACATGCTTAGGTATAAAGGAGATGGAGATGGAGATGGAGATTGTACCTAGTTCACACCGTAGACCCAGCACTCCTGCGCGCGCTCGTAAGCTAAATAATTAGATAGATAGATAGATAGATAGATAGATAGATAGATAGATAGATAGATAGAATAGATAGATAGATGGATGGATAGATGAGATGTCGCAAAGGAATGTAGTCCTTGCAAAGGAACGCAGTTTCACATCAAACAATAATTTGTGTACTGTGCATGTGTCCGGGATGGGAATCACGGGTAGACTGTGTTCTGGAAAAAGAAGAGGAGGAAGGACGTTGAAGAAAAAGGCAATCTAGGAATGGAGAGTGGGAGGATAAGGAAGAAGAGAAAGAAAAGGAAGCCGTTAGTCCAAGTGTTTTGAGCACCGTAAGCTTGCGCAAGCTACAATGATGACATTGTGTAAAGGCCTAAACCCCCGAAGGGACCTAGCCCGGGCTATGCAACACTGGACGGCTATGACGGAATGCAGGATGAGAGATAAGGGGAGGATGAGAGGGAGGGCGGATTGGAGTTCTTCTTCAATGTCTTTCCATACGCTTGGTGTTGATGGCAAAATCAGGTGCTTTCTTCTTTCGATTGGTTCTTTCGGGGCATTCTTGGACGAAATGAGAGTATGTCTCGGCGTCAACACTGTGGGTGGAATCCGGGTTGACAATGCCGGGTTGTGACTTATAGATAGATAGATAGATAGATAGATAGATAGATAGATAGATAGATAGATAGATAGATAGGCTGTCCGGAGACACAAATTACACACATATACACACACACACACTTGTACTTATCAAATTTTCTAGATATCTAGATATATATCTATCTAGTTATCTACCTAACCTACCTGACCTACCTAACCTACCTAACCTACCTAACCTACCTAACCTACCTACCTACCTACCTACCTACCTAACCTACCTAACCTACCTAACCTACCTAGCCTGTGTAGCCTGTCTAACCTGTCTAACCTGTCTAACCTGTCTAACCTGTTTAGCCTGTCTAACCTGTCTAACCTGCCTAAACTGCCTCATCTGTCTCATCTGTCTCACCTGTCTCACCTGTCTCATCTGTCTGTCTCATCTGTCTAACCTGTCTCATCTGTCTAACCTGCCTCATCTGTCTAACCTGCCTCATCTGTCTAACCTGTCTCACCTGTCTAACCTGTCTCACCTGTCTATCTATCTATCTATCTATCTATCTATCTATCTATCTATCTATCTATCTATCTATCTTGATTTTTGCCATCAACACCAAGCGTATGGAAAGACATTGAAGAAGAACTCCAATCTGCCCTCCCTCTCATCCTCCCCTTATCTCTCATCCTGCATTCCGTCATAGCCGTCCAGTGTTGCATAGCCTGGGCTAGGTCCCTTCGGGGGTTTAGGCCTTTACACAATGTCATCATTGTAGCTTGCGCAAGCTTACGGTGCTCAAAACACTTGGACTAACGGCTTCCTTTTCTTTCTCTTCTTCCTTATCCTCCCACTCTCCATTCCTAGATTGCCTTTTTCTTCAACGTCCTTCCTCCTCTTCTTTTTCCAGAACACAGTCTACCCGTGATTCCCATCCCGGACACATGCACAGTACACAAATTATTGTTTGATGTGAAACTGCGTTCCTTTGCAAGGACTACATTCCTTTGCGACATCTCATCTATCTATCTATCTATCTATCTATCTATCTATCTATCTATCTATCTATCTATCTACAAAGCCATGCAAGGGTGCTTCCTTCGTTTTGAAGACGCATGCCCCTTCGACCTCTCCTGGGCTCGCCTCATCGGAACCCGTAATCCCCGTTTAATCTCTTGGGTCATCAACGCAAGCACAAACTCGGTTATTACCCCCGACCTTAGACGTCTGTGGGGAATCATTCCCAACAACAAGTGTGCCCTCTGTTCTGGTCAAGCACATCTATGCCACATCCTCTCCGGTTGCCATGTTGCCCTCAAACAAGGCCGCTATACCTGGCGTCATGACTCTGTGCTCTGCACTATTGAAGCTCCCCTTCAAAAACACATCGAGAGCCATAACAAACGCTCCCCTATAGACCAAAATGAATCAAAGTCTATGTTTGTGAAAGAGGGCGAGCAGAAGCCTAAGAGACAGTCATTTCATCGACCATCCCTGCTTGACACTGCAAACGATTGGCAACTCCAAACCCAATACACCGGTTCTGAGCAAGCCTTTCCTGTCCACATTTGTGTCACTGACCTCCGCCCCGATATCGTTGTCTGGTCACTGTCTACCAAGATATGTATTCTGATCGAGCTAACGTGCCCGGTCGAGGAAAACATCCTTGACGCACGAGCCTACAAGACCAACCGATACAACAAGCTCAAATCTCAAATCGAGGACAACGGATGGACCTGCCACCTTCGACCAATCGAATGCGGGGCTCGCGGCATGGTATCGTTCTCCGTTCATCGATGTTTCCGCGCCTTGGGTTTTTCCCATCCCCAATCCAAATCCCTTTGCTTCAAGCTATCCTCCTGCGTAGCTCGTTGCTCTTTTGCGATTTATCGCTCCTGTGCAGTCAAAAATTGGACTAATCTTCCTCTAGTCCGTATTGGTGACTGCATTCCATCATAGCCGTCCAGTGTTGCATAGCCCGGGCTAGGTCCCTGCGGGGGTTTAGGCCTCATACAATGTCATCATTGTAGCTTGCGCAAGCTTACGGTGCTCAAAACACTTGGACTAACGGCTTCCTTTTCTTTCTCTTCTTCCTTATCCTCCCACTCTCCATTCCTAGATTGCCTTTTTCTTCAACGTCCTTCCTCCTCTTCTTTTTCCAGAACACAGTCTACCCGTGATTCCCATCCCGGACACATGCACAGTACACAAATTATTGTTTGATGTGAAACTGCGTTCCTTTGCAAGGACTACATTCCTTTGCGACATCTCATCTATCTATCTATCTATCTATCTATCTATCTATCTATCTATCTATCTATCTATCTATCTATCTATCTACAAAGCCATGCAAGGGTGCTTCCTTCGTTTTGAAGACGCATGCCCCTTCGACCTCTCCTGGGCTCGCCTCATCGGAACCCGTAATCCCCGTTTAATCTCTTGGGTCATCAACGCAAGCACAAACTCGGTTATTACCCCCGACCTTAGACGTCTGTGGGGAATCATTCCCAACAACAAGTGTGCCCTCTGTTCTGGTCAAGCACATCTATGCCACATCCTCTCCGGTTGCCATGTTGCCCTCAAACAAGGCCGCTATACCTGGCGTCATGACTCTGTGCTCTGCACTATTGAAGCTCCCCTTCAAAAACACATCGAGAGCCATAACAAACGCTCCCCTATAGACCAATATGAATCAAAGTCTATGTTTGTGAAAGAGGGCGAGCAGAAGCCTAAGAGACAGTCATTTCATCGACCATCCCTGCTTGACACTGCAAACGATTGGCAACTCCAAACCCAATACACCGGTTCTGAGCAAGCCTTTCCTGTCCACATTTGTGTCACTGACCTCCGCCCCGATATCGTTGTCTGGTCACTGTCTACCAAGATATGTATTCTGATCGAGCTAACGTGCCCGGTCGAGGAAAACATCCTTGACGCACGAGCCTACAAGACCAACCGATACAACAAGCTCAAATCTCAAATCGAGGACAATGGATGGACCTGCCACCTTCGACCAATCGAATGCGGGGCTCGCGGCATGGTATCGTTCTCCGTTCATCGATGTTTCCGCGCCTTGGGTTTTTCCCATCCCCAATCCAAATCCCTTTGCTTCAAGCTATCCTCCTGCGTAGCTCGTTGCTCTTTTGCGATTTATCGCTCCTGTGCAGTCAAAAATTGGACTAATCTTCCTCTAGTCCGTATTGGTGACTGCATTCCATCATAGCCGTCCAGTGTTGCATAGCCCGGGCTAGGTCCCTGCGGGGGTTTAGGCCTCATACAATGTCATCATTGTAGCTTGCGCAAGCTTACGGTGCTCAAAACACTTGGACTAACGGCTTCCTTTTCTTTCTCTTCTTCCTTATCCTCCCACTCTCCATTCCTAGATTGCCTTTTTCTTCAACGTCCTTCCTCCTCTTCTTTTTCCAGAACACAGTCTACCCGTGATTCCCATCCCGGACACATGCACAGTACACAAATTATTGTTTGATGTGAAACTGCGTTCCTTTGCAAGGACTACATTCCTTTGCGACATCTCATCTATCTATCTATCTATCTATCTATCTATCTATCTATCTATCTATCTATCTATCTATCTATCTATCTATCTATCCATCTATCTACTTAAAGTAATTGTGTAGCTAGGGAGGGCATACACCAGAGAAGGGTCAATTTGTCCTCTGATGTGAAGAAGATTGAGTTTGACCGGAAAAAGCGTGGGATTGGATTGCTGTAGATGAATCGCTCGGGTCACAGCGGGAAAGACCCGCATCACAGAGCGAGTTAGCTAGTGCGTCGCCATCTTGTCTGTCTGTCTCTCTGTCTGTAACTCTGTCTCTGACTCCACATTTGTTCTGTGGTGTCTGTCTGTCTGTCTGTCTGTCTGTCCTTCTTTCTGTCTGCTTTGTCTGCTTTGTCTGTCGGTCTATCGGTGGGTCGGTCGGTCACTACATAACCTTAAATATGACCAACATATTAACAACATAATCCGTAAACTCCAACCCACAATCAACTCTTTACTATATGCTAAAAAATATCTAAACATAAAAATAATGAAACAACTATACTATACACACATATACCCACACCTTATACAAAACATTTCCATCTGGGGGACGCATGACAACAAAAAGAAATATATACAACCACTCATAAAAATACATAAAAAAAATAATCAGAATAATTGCAAAAACACACTACCGCGCACAAAAAATTGTTCTCTCAATAAAAGCGAAGAAGAAGAAGAAGAAGAAGAAGAAGAAGAAGAAGAAGAAGAAGAAGAAGATCGACTGACAGACAGACCGACCGTTATGCCCAGGAGTTTTGCGTGTTGGCATTGCTCGAGGGTGTGGTTGTTTATTGTTATTGTGATATTTTGTTTTGTTTTATGGAAAATTGTGTATGTTGTTTTTGTTGGGTTGGGTACTAGGTTATTAGAGTGGAAGTAGTTTATTAATTTCGTTATTTCTGTTTGTGTTTTTTCTTGTAGGTTTTTAGGATTTTTAGCTGTTATTATGAGTGTGGTGTCGTCTGCATATGTGTATACTGTTCCTTGTTGTATGATATTGATTATGTCATTTATGTAGAGTAGGAAGAAGGTGGTGGAGAGTGTGCTGCCTTGTGGGATGCCATGTGTGATGGTGCGTTTGTGTGACTTGGCATATTGTGTGTGGACCTCTTGAATGCGATTCGAGAAGTAGGATGCAAAGAACTGGACTGTGCCTTCGTTGAAATTAAAATTTCGTCGAAGTTTGTCCAGTAGCTTTGAATGTTCTACTGTGTCGTATGCTTTCGAGAGGTCTACATAGAGAGCTAGTACTAGCTCTTCTTTGTCTTTATGGTTTTTGTATTTGGTTTATTATGGTTTGGACTGTCATGGTTGTGCTTGAGTTAGGTCTAAATGCGTATTGTGTATGTGATATTATGTTGTGTTTTGTTAGGTGGTCCATTATTTGTTTATTTATTATTGTGTCAAATACTTTAGCTATTATGGGTAGTAATGATATCGGTCTGTAGTTGGCTGGCATGCTTGTGTCGCTGGCTTTGTATAGTTCTATTACTTTTGTTTTGAGTGTGTCTGGGTATTTATTTTCATTTATTGCTTTGTTGAAGAGGTTGGTGAGTATAGGTGTGAGGAAAGCGTGCATGTCTTTAATAAGTGTTGGTTTTATTTTGTATATGTCCTCTGCTTTATCTCTGTTTATTTTTTTTAGTGTTTTGTTTACAATGTCTTCTGTTGTGTTATGTAGTTTGAAGCTTGGTTGTGTTTGTTTGTTTTCTTCTGCTCTCTCTTCTTGTTGTTGTTTATGTTCGGTTGTTGGTATGCTGTTGCTTGTTTTTTTGCCTATTGTTATGTAATGATCGTTGAGTGCGTTTGCTATTTCTATGGGGTGTATGTTTTGTTGTTGTACTGTATCGTGGTTGGTGACACTCTCGGTGGTTTGTTGTTAGGTACTAACTCTGTGAGTATTCTGTGTTGTTTCTTTGGGTTGTTTTTATTTTCTTCTAGCGTCTTCATTACTTCGTCTTTTTTTGCTTGTGTATTATTTTGTCGACTTTGTACTTCTGTGTTCTGTATGCTTGTTTGTTGTCTGTTGTCGTGTCATCTCTCCATTTTTTGTATAGTAGGTGCTTTTTTCTTATTTGCCTCTTTATTATGGGGCTGCACCAGCTTTTTCTTCTATTGGATTGCTTGGGTTTTCGTTCGAAGTGTTCTATTACTTTTGTTATTGTTGTTTGTATGTTTCTAAATTTTTGGTTTGTGTCGCTGCTTTCTGTGTTGTCCTGTGTGATGTATTCTAGCTGTGTTTTGAGGTTTGCTAGGATTGCGTCTTTATTTTTGTTGTATATGTTTTTGGTGAGTCTGGGTGTGTTGTCTGTGTCTGGCTTTCTTGTGTGGGTGTGTATTATTGCGTATATGGGGTGGTGGTCTGATATGCATGGGCTTATGATGTTTGATTCTATGTTTGCATTTATATTGGTGATTATCATGTCTATGAGTGCATGGGATGTTGTGTGGACCATGTCGTGTCTTGTTGCTTTTGTTATTGTTGTGTAGAGGTTGTTGTGTACCATTAGGTTTTGAAAGTCTGTGTGTGGTTTATGTATGTTGTCTAGTAGGTTGTAGTTGAGGTCACCTACTAGTTTATTGTGTTTGTAGGCGTTTGTGTAGTATGCTGTTTATGTTATTTTGTAATGCATGCATGAATTTTTGTCTATGAGTGGGCGTATATACATACCTATTATTGTGTGCATTGGTTTGTTTTTAAGTTTATTATCATATATTCTTAGTGTTAGTGGAGTT
>WBZZ01001954.1:35000-37500 GCA_019918135.1 Paulinella micropora
TTGGTAGACAATGACCAGACAACAATATCGGGGCGGAGGTCAGTGACACAGATGTGGACAGGAAAGGCTTGCTCAGAACCGGTGTATTGGGTTTGGAGCTGCCAATCGTTTGCGGGGTCGAGCAGAGATGGACGATGAAATGACTGCCCCTTAGGCTTCTGCTCGCCCTCTTTCACAAACATAGACTTTGATTCATTTTGGTCTGTAGGGGAGCGTTTGTTATGGCTCTCGATGTGTTTTTGAAGGGGAGCTTCAATAGTGCAGAGCACAGAGTCGTGACGCCAGGTATAACGGCCTTGTTTGAGGGCAACATGGCAACCGGAGAGGATGTGACATAAATGTGCTTGACCAGAACAGAGAGCACACTTGTTGTTGGGAATGATATACCACAGACGTCTAAGGTCGGGGGTAATAACCGAGTTTGTGCTTGCGTTGATGACCCAAGAGATTAAACGGGGATTACGGGTTCCGATGAGGCGAGTCCAGGAGAGTTCAAAGGGGCATGCGTCTTCAAAACGAAGAAAGGACCCTTGCATGGCTTTGTCCATATCATGCACTGTGGTTGTCTCAAGTATTGTCTCAGCAGCTAATTCTAAAATCCTGTCTTTGCGGTCTGTGATGGAATGTTCTTTTGGGTAGCGACCATGGCCAAGTCCGAGATGATCGGATTGGCCTCGATGTTTGAATTCAAATCAACTTGTGCCTCAAGCCTTTCGAGCACAGGCTCTGGTTTCCAGATAGTTCGAAACGTTTCGGGTTTCGTCAAGTTCATCGCATAGATGGACGAGAGGTGATTATCTGGGCAGTACTTCAGCATTTGAGCACGGTTGATTTGAAGTCGCTGGTAAAAAGAGACGATGGACTGGAGCTGTAGACCGAATTTCGAGCGTGGGCGGTAAAGGCAAGAGACCAGAGCTCTTTTGTAGATATTGGCCCATTTTTTGAGGAAGCGGGTCGCAATTTTTTCAAGGGTTTTGGCGAAAGATAAGCAGAGGTCATAAATGAGAAATGGCCAGGCAAGTGACTGGATAGCATAATGTTGGTAGAGCCAAAGTTTCATAAAACCATTGATCGAGCAGCTATCGATGGCTTGTATAGATAGAATGAACTTCTTTTGGATTTCTGCTCGTTGTTCGTTTTCGCTGAGGTCATGGTAGACAATCCATCCGAGGTCTTTGAAAGGCTTGTCAGCGATGAAGTCAATTGGTTTGCCAGTAATAGTAAGGGCGGGGTCGAAAAGTGGGAACGATATCGGCATTAATCGTTTGAGACCCTTGCGGTCATCGGCTTGTCCAATATTTGAAAGCAAGGCTTTTGCATTTGGGCGGTT
Organism: Paulinella micropora; assembly: GCA_019918135.1. Classification (NCBI taxonomy): domain Eukaryota; phylum Cercozoa; class Imbricatea; order Euglyphida; family Paulinellidae; genus Paulinella; species Paulinella micropora. Next base: position 36,331 of record WBZZ01001954.1, read on the forward strand.
TCGCGGCCATAGTTCTGGTCCATGTCAGAAATTTGTCTATCATGTTGATGGACGATTGACAGTGTTTCGTGGATCGGCTGTGTAGTTTGAGGTCGTCAGCATAGGCAGCTTCGTGCACGATTATTTCATCCGTTGAGTTTTTGTGTTTGAAGTGGTATCCGTTGTTTTTGGTCAAGGATGATAGGAGGTCAAGTAGTAAATTGAAAACTATATTGAAAAGGAGAGGAGAGATGCAGCATCCTTGAAAGACGCCCACAGCAAAAACAAAGGGTTCTGACGACCATTCTTTCCCTTCGATTGTGGCTACCAAGAGTTCGTAATATAAGAAGATTATGCGCAGAGAGCAAACTGGATCAAGTTGTGATTTACGCTTCCAAAAGCGTTTTTAGGTCAATCCATGCTATGACCAGTTGGCGATAGTGATCTTTTGCATTTCTGATGGTAGCCTTTGTTGCAGCAATGTGTTCGGGGCATCCTGCAACGTTACTGAGGAAACCTTTTTGTTTCGCTCTGTCAACGTATTTGTTATCCAGTAAAAAACTCTCCAGTCGTTTTGACCACAGAGAGAAAAATACCTTACCCGAGCAGTTTGTCAGAGCAATCGGACGATAGTTTGAGGCCTGAAGTGGATCGCCGTCTTTATGAAGGAGGGAGATAGCAGCGTGGGCCCAGCTGTTAGCAACATCAGTTGTCCAACACTTGACAATGAGTTTGTGTAAGAAAAATAAAGCGGTGGGAAGTCTCTTGTAAACAAGGTAGCTAATACCATCTCTGCCAGGGGCTGCACCATTACGCTTAGCAAGCACAGATCTTTTGGTTTCCAAGAAGGACGGTGGTTTGAGGTCAAAGGGGACAGTTGGTAGAGGTGGGCGAATCATCTCAGGTAAGGGCACGTAGGTTTGTTCACGATTAGCGTCTTTGTATAGGTTGGGAAAGTAGGAATCGCAGTCTTCTTTGGATAGGGAGCAAGTGGTTTGGGTTGAGGGGGATGAAACAGATTTTTGGCAAACGTATGAGGGTCAGATCGGAAGCGTGTATTAGCTTGTCGTTGAGCGGAGGTTAAAGTTGCTTCCTTGAGACGACGGCGGAGGCGGTTACGGTTTTCAATAATACTCGCCAAGTTTTTTGCAGGCTTTTTGCAACAGCAGCTGGAATCAAACCTGCCCTTTT
>WBZZ01001954.1:45000-50000 GCA_019918135.1 Paulinella micropora
AGGTGAGATGATATGCCATCTGGGAATGGAATGGCTGGCAAGAGGGAGCGAGAGCCCCCCAGCAATCTGTTATGAGATGAGACAAGATAACTTAGGCGCGTTCTACACCACCCAGATTTCCCGGTTTCTGGGCCAATATCTGGGTTTGCTTCCCTAAAAAGCCTGGCCTGTGGTGCCACTTGAACCAGAAATTGACACAGAAACCGGGAAATCTGGGTGGTGTAGAACGCGCCTAAGCCACAGCAATTTGTTGAGATGAGATAAGCCACAGCAATCTGTGGTGAGATAGAATAAGAAAAGGTGAGTTGGAAGCCCCCTGCAATCTGTGGTGAGATGAGGTAAGAGAAGATAAGGTGAACGTGAGGGAGCAGAGCAGAGCAGTGTATATATATATACATATGTATATATATAGAGAGAGAGAGAGAGAGAGATAGATAGATAGATAGATAGATAGATAGATAGATAGATAGATAGATAGATAGATAGATAGATAGGTAGGTAGGTAGGTAAGTAAGTAAGAGAGAGAGAGAGGGGGGGGGGGGGGGGACCGGCGTGAGTTATTGAGCAGCGCCTGTGGACTGGGCCGCGAGGAAAACCACATCTCACACACACCCACTCCTATCACAAGAACAACAACAACAACAACAACAACAACAACAACAACAACAACGACAACGACAACAACGACAACGACAACAACAACGACAACAACGACAACAACAGCAACGATAACGATAACGATAAAGATAAAGATAACGACAACGACAACGACAACGACAACGGACAACGACAACGACAACGACAACAACAACAACAAAAATAACAAGAACAACAAGAAACAACAACAACAACAACAACAACAACAACAACAACAACAGTAACAACAACAACAACAACAACAACAACAACAACAACAACAACAACAACAGACATTTATTACTTGTAAGAAATAAAGATAGATGAAAAAAGAGCAGAAGAGCATGCACTATAGTAGAACAACAACAATAGAAAGAGAAGAGGAAAGTCGTTGAAGAGTTGTTATTGTTGTTTTTGTTGTTGCTGTTCAATTTAATTCAAGTAACTAAATCAATCGCATGATGGCGCGTGGCTAACGGCCTTTGAGTGCCACTTAAAGATGTTTCTGAGCTCTAGAGTCCTATAGTACAGTGAGCAAGCTCTGGCGTCCCGAGTCGGCTGGGGATGATTAGACATTTAATACTTGTCTTTAAGTGGCACTTAAAGGCCGTTAGCCACGCACCATCTTGCCATTGATTTAAGTTATCTTTTTTAAATTGAACAACAACAACAACAACAACAACAACGCCATTGATTTAGTTACTTCAATTATATTGAACAACAACAACAATAACAACAACAACAAAATCAACAACAACTGATTTAGTTACTTTAATTAAATTGAAAAACAACAACAACAACAACAACAACAACAACAACAAAAACAACAACCTTTGCTAACAGTGCCCTGCTGAATGATGCTAGTGTTGCAGGCGGGCTCAGGCTGGCCCTCAGCAAGTGCAGGCTGCTCCTTCCTCCTGAGCTCTGGTCCTATACGGACAACCTCTCCTCGGTACGGCCTGAACTGGCACCCCTGGCACCGATCTTGCCTCAGCTTGACCCTGGCAACATACGCTTTGGCTTTATGCCGGCACTGGGCGGGTGCATTGTCTACCCGCTCCCTCCGGGTGCGGGCGGTAGGCGATTTCGTGAGCTCTACGAAAACCCTGACATGCCCTTCAACCTCGAAGATCCAGAGCTCACATGGCCTCAACGAACAGCAATGGTGTGGCACAGTGGGCTATCAGGAATGCACGCTCGCATCGACCTACCTTTGACTCTCTTCATCACCCTCATCTTTCATCTTCTGTCTCTTACACCCTCCTCAAGTGTTGCCTCACGTATGGGCTATCTGTCTCGTGTCGTCCCACCTGTCTTGCTCGCGCCTGCCTCCACCTCTTGACTTTATGGTCTACGCATGCTTCACCTCTCGCTTTCAGCTCCCACCCTACACATCCCTTGCTCCCGTGGCACAATATGCTCTCAGCCTGCCAGGACGCTATGGGATGTGTGGTCTAAGAAGTGTTGAAGCAGTGGCTCCAGCAGCATATCTCTCCTCCTTTCTACAAGCCATTGATGTAGGTGCACTAGAAGGCAGAGATCCCCGTGAAGATGCCAACCTGGAAAACACTGAGGCTGACACCTATGATAGATTCCAACCATCCTGAACTCAATCACAAGCTCCCTCACACTTCAAGGGGTCCCTGAACAGATCATCGCGAACATTATGACCCCTCGCAGGCGGTCACCCCGTCACCTTCAGCGAATGCTCTCTAAGTACATATGGGCTGCTCGTCTCCGAGAGACAAAGGATCTTGCGGACACTGCAGGGCAGGCCAGCAGAGCCCTCCTTCTCTCTGCCTGCCAACTAGGTGCCCGCGCGCTTCCATTCTCCGTCCTACCGACCATCCCTGAATTCACCCTCTCTGACGCTGAATTCAGGGCAGCCATTCTCACACGCATCCCGGGTATTGCGTGCCTTGACATCCCTGAGTTTTGGCATTCCATGCCATACGTGCAATGTGGTACTTACAAGGGAAACGTATGTCCACCACTACATCGCACGGACATGCCATGCGGCTGCTGGTGCTGTCACCAGACGTCATGACACGTGTATGTGCAATTTCTAGCGCGATTTCTGCGTCGCTGTGGTGCACAAAATCTCATCCTCTCATCCAACGAACACCCAGACCTCCGTGTCTGGTGGCTCCCTGGACAGAACGCCCCCGAACGCGCTGATCGATGTTTCTGTTGCCACACCCACAGCAGTGGTACGCACTGCGAGCACTGTTCCACTTGCTGCAGCGACAAGGGAAAACACCAAAAGAAGAAGATGCTTGGTGTTTCCTTTGTCCCATTCGTGATCGAACCATCGGGAGCCCTAGGAAGAGCTTCTTTGAAACTCCTCCGCCGCATTCAGGTGTATAGAGACACTCTCTCCAGAGGTGCTACCACCTATCCCCTACGCACCCGAGCCCATCAACAGCTTGGTGGGAGCTTCCCTGAGTCTGGCAACGGGCTCACGCAATACTTTCGAGCAGCCTCCTCAGTTCTCACTGCTCAAGCAAACGCAAGGATCCTTGACCGTGCGCGGCAGGAAATGTGGGACACATTCGAACCTATGGCGATGACCTAGTCGTGCCCAGTTCTCCTTTCTCTTTCCTTTCTTTCCTCCTTTCATTTCCTTTCCCCTCTTCTCGTGCCATCTGTGACTTCCATGTCACAGCTCACTCGCCTCCTCTCTAGCGGGCCCCACCTCTCCCCGCTTCCCGACGTCTTCTGTGACTCAGTTTGTGTGCTAGAGGGTGCTCCTTTTCTCGCAGCCTTCCCTTCTTTTGAGCCAGTTGATAGGGCCTGACTTTCCCTATCTTACCAAGCCTCTTGCACAGGTTCTTAGCCCTAGGTCCACAAGTCGGGCCCATGATCGATGCAGGTTACCGGAGATGATCATGGGCGGGCGTCCACCACTTGTGCGAATGCTAGGCTATGTTCCCTTGCTTCTCTAGTTCTGGCTCTGAAGGTCGTCTAGAAGCTCTCTGTTCTGGCCTCCAGCGCTATTGCTGGTATTTGCTAACCCTATGCTAAGACTTAGTATCACGCGTGAGCTTCTATCCTGTTGCTCGAACTGTTTTCTCATTGTCACGGCGAGTTTCTCCTCCCCCCTCATCTCCCCTCTCTTGTCTTCTTCCTCTAGGTAGGCCAGTTCCGAAGGACCTAGTCTGCATCCCTCACTGACTTTCCTCTTCTCCCTCTCTTGTTGTTGTTCGACTATAGGGCACACTCTTCTGCTCCTTCCTTCTTTATTTATTTTTTTTGTTTCTGAGCACTAGAGAACTATAGTTTTAGCAGGCTCGGGCGTCCCGTCGGCCGGGGATGAAAGTGGCAAGTGAAGGCCGTAGCCACACACCATCTTGCATTTTAATCACTTTGTTTAAATTTTAAAATTATTATTGAACAACAACAACAACAACAACAACAACAACAACAACAACAACAACAACAACAGAGCATGCTCTGGCGTCCCGAGTCGGCTGGGGATGATTAGACATTTATTACTTGTCTTTAAGTGGCGCTCGAGGGCCGTTAGCCATGCACCATCATTCCATTGGTTTAATTACTTTAATTAAATTTAATAACACAACAACAACAACAACACAACAACAACAACAACAACAACAACAACTTGTTTTTGAGCTCTAGAGTCCTATAGTACAGTGACACATGCTCTGGCGTCCCGTGGCTGGGAATGATTAGACATCTACTTCTCTTTAAGTGGGTTTAAGGCCGTTATCCATGCACCGTCATGCCACTGGTAGCTACAGGTTTAATTACTGTAATTAAATTTACAACAAGAACAACAACAACACTGTAATTAAATGTTCAATTACTGTAATTAAATTTACAACAACAACAACAACACCGTAATTAAATTTACAACAACCACAGGCCGTTATCCATGCACCATCATGCCATTGGTTTAATTACTGTAATTAAATTTACAACAACAACAACAACAACAACAACACAAGCTTCTACGTCTTTCTCTACTCCCTTTTCCGTTGCATAGAAAAAGAAATCATCAAAAATTGACATTATGCGCGACTAGTGGATCAATCTGGCAAGTTATTCAAATTCTATTCTGGTTAAAAAGACAACTAGGCAAAAACACTTTGACGGGCAGACAAAAGAGCACATTCGCGACCAGAAAGGCATACCCTACAAAGAAAGAACACAAGCAAAGAAAGAACACAAGAAAACCTGGTTTGATCTCTACAGCTGGCGCCACTATCCGCCAGAGAAAAAGGTTAATGCCACCACAGGCCGGTTTCTTTTTCTAATAGAAAATTTTGCTTTCGCCGCCGCAGGAAACGGCGAATAACAATGTGTCCAAAAGGTTCACATTTAACCCTTCGGCCGTATCACAA